>CAEMYA010000002.1:1836655-1860145 GCA_903131615.1 Diplodus sargus | reverse complement strand
AAAAAAAAAAAAAAAACTGTAATAGCTGAAACAAATACAGGTAGCAAATTCATGATAATTATGAAATTACTGTGTATGCAACAGTATGCACTGAACTAATGTGCAGATTTACTATTATAAATTCATATTGTTTAAGGTTTTTTGTTGTTTCCTGTTTTATTTTGTCGATTTTATCCTCCTGTATCTTGTTTTGATTTACACTTCCTCTCTTTGTTTTTCTCCCCCTTTTTTTGATTATGCTATTCGTTTAACCTGTCCCTTATTAGTCTTCCCTGTCTAGTCTGTTTAAGTCAGTGTTTTATCCTCATTCTTTGTTAGTTTTGTCTGTGCTTCTGTCTGTTTCCCAACCCAATGTTCTCCCCCAACATATCTTCAGTGTTCCTTTTGGTTTTATACAAATAAAGGAAAAACTTTACGTATCTTTTCCACTTGCTGAATTTACTAGAGGTGACAAATAATTGAATTTTTTGTAAACAGTGTAATGTTTATAGCTTCCTCTAACCAAACAACAAACAAAATTCTGTGATTTTTTTTAATGGAGTCTGGGGTTGATTTGCTGCAACCTCATTTACTCAGGAGCCGGTTTTGCTTAGGAGGACAAAGATCTGATCTCAGCGAGGATAATGACAACACATTAAAAATACGAGGTTAAATACAAAGGCAAGATCAGATAATGTGTCTGGATCCAGACAGCATATTGATACAAGGTGTAAACAGGCTGAGGGACTCAGTCATTTACAATGTCTTTCTTTCTCTCCGAAGACGGATTTCATTTAAGGGTGCCGTGTCAGAGCAAGAGGTGCGGGACAGTAGTGTGGAGATGCTGCAGAGCTACTTGACCAGCATCATTGAATCAATCACGGGTTCCGTCGATCAGTGTCCTCCTGTCATGAGAGTGGCCTTCAAGCAGTTACACAAGAGAGTAGAGGAGCAATTTGCTGAACCTGAGAATGAGGTCAGTCTGGAGGAAAATGCACAGAAGAAAAACAGCTTTAAGCACCATCAGTCCAATATAATGTATCTTTTGCCTTGTGAATGTTACATATTCAGCTACGGCTGTTTACCTGAGAGAAAAAATTGAGGCTTATTAACTGTCTTGTCAAATTGACTCCACTTGCACAGGATGTGAAGTATCTGGCCATCAGTGGTTTCTTTTTCCTGCGTTTTTTTGCTCCTGCCATCCTCACACCGAAATTGTTCCAGCTGAGGGATCAGCACGCTGATACGCGTACCAGCAGAACTCTGCTGCTACTGGCCAAGGTACGGTAAACAACACAGACATACACGTAGACACTGCTGTGAATAATTTATTCATGTCCAGACATCACAGTGCAGCAAAGACAAACAGTAAAGAAGTGGATGCACTCAGTATGAGGCTACATACTTTCTGCCAACTGCTCGGAATTTTAATTTGTAGGTGTAAAACGAATAAATATGAAGCAGGATTGCAACATGATGTTTTTACAATCACTATGCTTGTGTAATTTTGCAGTGATGGCCAATACCAGCACAAATACCACTGAGACAATTTTTGCTTTTTCTACTTGATAGGCAATTACACAATGCTTTAGTTCGCAATATCTAATTGACATATAACATTTCTGCATTGAAATGTCTCAAGAACATTGAGGAAGGAGAGAGGCAAATGTTACCAACTGTGACAGAATAAAGGGCTGCCCACCCCAAGAGCAATGACTAGACTTTAAATGATATAACGATAACGATGTGAGCATCTACATTGATGGGTGATAGCGTTTTATAAGCGGCAGCGCCAAGCATGTGCTTCACACTCCGACTGTGTCGACACTCAGCAGATAGCGAAAACGGATATTGATGACCTATTTTTCACAGCACAGAGAAACAAAAAAAAAGAGAAATGTGTCAACAAAATTCTTCAAGGATGAGAGTAGGTAGACAAATCCAACACTATGTTACAAGAGTCGTCGTGTTTAACAACAAATTTTAATCATACTTTGTTTGAGTCAAGTGGTCCTGGCGATTGTCAAAGAGCACATCACTCAGCCATCCACTTGAGTTACAACAACTTTTAAAATGGCATATTTAAGGCTATTGTTATCGTAATCGTTCCCTGTGTGGACGGCCCTTAAAACTTGAATACATTACCTCGTCTGTGAACATGATTTCTGTCTGAGTGAAGTCAGGCAGATTTTCATCAACAATGGTGGTTGTTTAACAATGGAGAACAACTCCTCCAACGCTATTATGTTTTTGATTGTTTTGATTAGGAGACCCCTAGTGGAAGATATGTTATAACATGCGTTTGAATGAAATTAAAGTTTTATCTCAGTGAACTGTAATTGTTAAACGATCAACATAACGCAAAGTTAGCATCTGGGAGGCTGGAATTAGAAGAAGACATTTGGGACAACACAAGATCATGCACAGCATGACTTGGCTTGCTTCACCAACTTCTCCAGGAATGCTGTGGTTTAAAGAGTCATTGTTTACTATAAAACTTGAAACAATGCCTCCTGACGTCATGCTCTGCTCAAATATCCTATGTCCAATGGATCAAATTACAAGAGACGGCACAGACAAAACATTTCCTTGTGACTGAAGAAAGGTGTCTAATAGGTTATAATGGTGCTTTTGAATGTAAAATGACCACATTCGAGTCTATATGAATTAAAGCAGGGGTTTCCTGGTCACATGTTAGACGATCAGTAAAACCTTGCTGCTCTTCCACGTGTGGCTTTGCATTTGCTGTCCATGGTACTGAAGTGCTGTTGCCATGGGTCCTCTACAGAGAAGGGAACATGCTATTTTTACCTCTGTGTGGCTGCGACCAGACTCCGGTTCAAAGCCCAGCTTCAGAGAGGTGTGTAGGGAGGGACTTCCTCCCTGGGCGTGGGCTGGACAAAGGGCCTCACAGCATGCTTGGCCTCAGGGACCCTTTTGATCTCCGACTTTGAGATATGCAGTCACTCACACTGAGTTCTGTCAGTAAGTGCAGGTCTGATGTGCTGGAGATGTGAGTGTTGAGTGGATTTTGTGTCTTCGTGGTCACCAGGCGTTACAGAGTGTCGGGAACCTGGGCCTTCAACTGGGTCACGGGAAGGAGCAGTGGATGGCGCCTCTTCATCCCATCATCCTCCGCAGTGTGGCCTCTGTCAAAGACTTCCTGGATAAGCTGATCGACATAGATCACGACATTGGTAAGACTGAACACAGTGAACACAACCAGAGGCGGGATGTAACTAGCTACATTTCCAGCTTATACTGCTTTAGACCTCTATTTCATGATACCCCAGAGACAAATATTTTACTTTTCACTCCTCTGCATTTGTTTGACGTCTTCAGTTACTAGTTACTTTTCAGAACACAATGTTCTAAACCCTTTAGGTTTAGAAAAAATAAGTCTCTCCAAATGTGTTAATTTTGAATGTCTGGCATAAACGGAAGGATGAAGTGTTCCTTCCTGCCATGTATTGAGAATGTCGCCTACTTCTTAAAGGAATAGTTCACCCAAAAATGAAATTCAGTCATGATTTTCTCACCCGCATGCTGATGGAAAGTTTTGTTGTCCACAAAGCATTTCTGGAGCTTCATGGCAAAACAGCATGTTCTCCTGAACAACTGAAGTAGACCTGTTAGGGAGTTTTTAAAAAAAAAAAAAAAAAACAGACAACCAGAAAAAAATACTCAATAACTATTGTCTCATGTTATTCAAGTGTCTGGAAGCCCAGAGAACTCTCCTCCTGTGTAGAGAAGCAGCCCGTAGCACCGCCAGGGAAGCAGAGCATTGTACTTCTGTACAGGGTACCATCAGCAAGACTTGTTTTAGCCACCTAAAGAAGGCCCTCCTGAAAACATATATACCTGTTAAAGTGTACGCTATATTCTGAACATGTTTTATGCTTTACACAGCAGCAGACAGCCGCTGGAAGTCCATCTCAAACATTTGATCTGCGGCTTGAAACAGTGCGTGTAGGAATAAGGACACTGCACAATTGAGGGAATGTAGTGCTAAAGGAAGGGGCTGTCTGACAGCAATATAAAACTCCACAAATGTTTAAAATATAGCGTACACATAAACGGATATGCTACATGCTGCTTCTCCACACAGGGGGAGAGCTGACGGCATGAGAACTCACATCTACTGCAGGCAATACACTGACTGGGGATAAGCTCCTCATACGACCTCACGTCAAAGACCCAAACTATCCCTTTAAACATTTACAGCAGAAAGATGCAATATGCAAATTAATGTAGCAGTAAAGTGAATCCAAAAACATCAGATATATAACCAGTGTTGTAAAAAGTAAGCAAAAGTCATACCTGAGTAAAAGTAAAGATATGTTCCAATATTACTTTGGTTACCCATATGAATAGCACTTATGTAAAAGTCTTAAAGTATCTAATATTAAATGTACTGTGGTGACAAAAAACAATTCTCTGCCAATAAATTGGCAATACTTAATTTACTTAATAAATTAAGTATTAAAAGCAAAAGTAATTATACATGCAACATGTTTATATAAATGTATGTATAGTATACTTCAGCTCGCAGATTAACAGATCTGATATCCAGCATTTTGAATCAGTGCTTTTTTGTAATCTCATAGCCCATAAAATAAATTGATTTAAAAAAGCGGCACTGTGGCTCTGATGCAGCATGTGATCTGCAAACTAACTAGTGACTAAAGTTATCAAATAATCAAAGTGCAGCAAAAAGAACAATGTTTGCCTCCAACATGTAGTGGAGTGGAAATATAAAGTAGCAGAAAATGGAAATACTCAAGTAAAGTAAAAATACCTAAAAATTGTACTCTGTTAAATACTTCCTGGGAGTACTTAGTTAAATTCCATCACTGTATGATAGTAAAAAGGCTGAATGAATAATAAATACATGACATTTACCTGTAGTGGAGTATTTTCACACTACTTCCACCACTGAACATATCGCTGAACTTGTAATGAAAAGGAGAGGAGGTCATGCTGGTAATCAGCCACAGGCCAGCTGTTAGCGTATCAGCTTTGTCAGGATTAAGTGAAACAACACTATAGCTCAGTGGTGAAATATTCATAACTAGCTGGAAAAGTAGAAAAGAGATGACACGGTCAACGAGCTGGCGGGGAGCTGGCGCGAGAAGCCGAAGGCGCCGCTACACGCCACACTGCTTGCACAACGTGTCTTGGCTGCCTTCTTGCTGTCATGTGTCAGCGAGGCCGTTGTGAAACATCTTCCCCCTCTGATGTATCATGTTTCTGCCTCCTTCTGCACATCACACCCACTCTTTTCTCTTAAAGGCCACTATGACATTTAATGCTCTTCGGGTGGATTTGTTGGACAGAAGAGGATGCTTGTTATGCCTCTTTGAAGCCGTCTGTCATGTGGTGATGGAGGAGGCTGAGGTGCCTTCAATGACAATGTGCTGAACATGAAGACTTGCACTGTACACTCACAAAAACAATTATCGACATTAAGTATTTTAATTACATGTAAATTTCAATCTAATTCGACTACATGAGTTCACTGTACAGTGTCATTTAATGCTAACATGTATCTGTCATGTTGACTTAATATGTGTGAACTGAATAACTAGGAAATTGATTTACAAGAGACAGAATGACGCGATTGCAATGCATTATTTTTTATGTATAATCGAATAATGTAGAAGTTCCTCTTAACTTTACATGTAACAAATTGTATAACCAAATGAGTTCACGTTCACGTCTGTTTTATTTTACTTTAATTAGACTACATTATTACATTTATTTACATGAATTACATTGACTCAACAAACTTCCCAATAAATGTGACGCTTTAGATTAAACCGTAAAAATGTACATGTAACTACATTTTTGTTGTTGTTTAGTTTAACAATAATACAGTTTCTTGTCACAGCACCACCTTGTGTTTATGTGGATGAACTTGCTATTACTAAGTGTTGAAACTCTTGTGACTTCCTCCTGCAGTGTCGGAGGTGCCACAGAGGGCTGTCTTCATGCCCTCAGTCACCGTTAAAGAGGGGTTCCTCCACAAATACAAGGCAGAGGGACCCCAGCTGCTCTCCCGCTTTGCCTTCAAGAAACGTTACTTCTGGTTGACAAGCGAGACGCTATCCTACGCCAAGACACCTGACTGGCAGGTTGGTATTAAAGTAATAGGACACTGTGTCAAGATGTGGCTAATCACTGCAGATGACCACAGACCACGAATAGATATCACCATGAAACTTCCCTGGTTGATTACATATATCAAGACAGTTATTTCCTGTAAAACTTTTTCTGAAATGTGTATATATGTAAATAAGACACTACTTTGTTGAAAATGCATGCATTTGGGCTTAAGTTCAAAATGAGAAAATTGGATAAAGCTAAGTTAGGTCAGAAGACTCCGTAACAATCCATGGATCAGGAAGTACTGTCAACAATTATTCAACAACTGAAGTCTTTGAAAAAACGATTTTTGTGAAAACTTTTTAGGATTTTAGAAGACAAATGGTGAATAGGAAAAAAGTAAGACTTCATGTGTAGTGTAATGTCTGACCGTAGTCCAAAAAACATTTCTGAAGCTTCATTATTAAACAGCATTGCGGCGTTCTCTTTAACAATTGCAATAGCTCGGAACTTGTTTTAAAATGTAAAAAACAACCGAAACAAACCCCCAAACAAAACATAAAATGGCTCCACACAGCTCGACCGGCATTATCCATGTCTGAGGAAGCTCAGAGATCCCAAACTGATTTTAAAAAAAAGATGATATTTACACCCTTTCTAACCTGAAATCTTCACTGTAAGATGCTGCTAAGCTAAAAGCGTTAAGTCAACTGCGCATCAAGGGTGTAAATGGCATCTTTTTAAATCAATTTAGGATCTGGAGTGACTTGAATTACACATTATGAGCTGTATGGAGACATTTTACAGATCTTTTGGTTGTTTTTTTTTTTTGTTTTTTTACATTTTAAAACGAGTCTCCTGCTGCTTCAGCTGTTAAGAAGAATTCTGCAATGCTGTTTTTGTCCAGAAATGTTCTTCTGGACTACACAACTTCACCCGACTTTCTATCTGCATGTGGGTGAGAAGATAATGACTGAATTTTTATTTTTGGGTGATGTTATTTTAAATCTCTCTTCTATTGTGACATCTGTATATTAATTTTCAAAAAAGGAATGTCTACCAGGGAAACACGTACTTCTTGTCTTTGTCATAAACACAAAAATAGATGTGAAAACTAAGACTCATGTGAAAGTGACTCACCCATTATTATTAGAAGCTGATACGGCTTCTGATGATGAATCAGCCGCTGTGTATTACCTCTGAAGGACATTTATCAACTTGGCTCATCACAAGAGGAAACATTTTAGTCGTCCCCAGCTCGCTTCATTATTTTTGTGTTGGTCTCCTTGTGAGAACATCATTAGCGTTATTAGCATGTGGTGCCCAACCCTGTGATAATGACCTCCTCTCATTCACCAGCCAGAGATTGAGAGATTGAGAGAGGGGGAGAGAGAGAAAGAGAGACACAGAGAGAGAGGAGCGGGCTCTCTCCACCCAAGTAAAAAAGCTCTCTCTTTGAGCCACTCTCGTCTTTGTGTGACTGGAATAAAGGCGGTGGGTAATTGAAGGCTGTGGATATTCATGCTAACATTGCAAATCAGATCGCAGACAATGTCCTGGCCCCTTTCCTCAATGTTGGAGCACTCCAGTCTCAGTGAGGCGAGCTCCCATTGGAAGTGGCTGATTTACACTTTAAAGTGGCCTTTGCCGTCATGCTGATCTCATCTTCACTTCCTCCTTGTCTTACTCTGTTCCTGCTCCCCTAATGTGTGCAGAATATCTCAGTATTAGACGCTGCTCCACTAATTTGCTCTGTGATCAGATGTCTCTTTTACTTCACTTAAACCTCAGTCTAAACCGCCTCAGGCAGAAGCACGATCCATCATTAGCAGCCTGTGCCTTACTCGTGGTAATTGGTGTTGTGGTTTTGTGGCTGAATTGTTGCAGGTGCGCTCCTCGATCCCCATCCAGTGTGTGTGTGCCGTGGAGAGGGTGGATGAAAATGCCTTTCAGCAGCAGAATGTAATGCAGGTCATCACCCAGGACAACGACGGGCAGCTGCACACCATGTACATCCAGTGCAAGGTGCATGGGTACTGACACCAGCCAGTGACCAAAATCATTATTCTCTAAATTCCATTATTTTGTTGACAGTTAAGCTTTTAGATTAGAATTAAGTAAGGATTCACTGAGACCTTGTCCACACGTACACAGATATTTCCGAAAGCTTTTTCTGTGTGTTTAGACCTTTCGTACTCACACAAACAGTACTTTCAGGTCACTGAAAACAGACTGTATATTATTCAGAAACTCTGTTTTCAGTGTGAACATCTGGATGGGCAGAAATACAGATGTTTGGAAACTATGATGCAGACACCCACGTTTGCTTCCTGATTTGGTCTCATCATTGTATGTAGCATCGTCTGCAAATGTTGACTCGGAGTGTGTGTTACTATATAATGGAGTGTTTGAGTTAGTACATTGACGAAATGGATGTTATTTTTTCCGTATTTAGAGAGACATGAGCAGGCATTGAAACGCAATGACGGAAAAGAAAGACAAAAACGGCTGCTGACGATGTTTGAATTAAAATAGCATTATCCAGGTGGATTCGAGGAAGAGCAGTCACGATTCGCTGCCTCATCATTTTTGTCCTAATTTCAGGAAAGATTACCTGTTGCCTTGGTAACAGCTGGTACCTGTAACTCGTACTGGGTCTTGTTTAAAAAAAAATCATTAAAAAATGTATGAAATCTGTTGCACATGTAGTGAGCCCGGTCCCTGGGAGTAACCTAGTGTTGTTCCTGCATGCCTTGAGACTTTGGCACAACAAGCATGCTGCATACTTAAAATGATACGATTAACTCTGTAGGTATTGAGTATTTGAGAGAGAGAACGAGAGGGAGAGTATATAAGAGTCTTACAGCTTGTTACCCATCCCTACCTTTAACATATTTAATGGAACTAATGTTAAAGTAAGCAAGTAAGGAAAAATTAACACAATATAAAAATCATTCACAGTACTTTCTGTCACTAAGCCACCAGACACAGAGTACACAATCTTTCTCTTGTTTACACTGGCATGCACATGCCTAAAGTGTGTGTGAGTCACTGTCTCAATGATAACGTGACATGTGTCTTCAGGTGTATTAGTATAGATGGAGATTATCTTTGAATTGTTGCTGAAACCCTGTTTACAAAATACTGAACGTGCGTGTGGACTTGGCCTTAAATTAATACCTTTTATATAATCTTCTTTCACATAAAGACTAATCTAATTTTTCTAAACTTAACAGTTTCAAAAGTATTTTGAGCTTGCTATACAACTATCTACTCGGTAAGAATTTTTCAGAACTTAGATAGCCTCGATAGACTGATGACAGGGATGTCACGAGCCAGTACCTCATGGGTGTGCCAGCGCACAATTTATATGGCACATTAGATAAACTTCATCCACTGCCATCAGTGAATTCCATCTAATTCGCAGATGGTCCAAAAGCAGTCAACAAGGCGAATATCAGCCTGTACCGAGTTAAGATCAAATAAAATACTGATGACAGCCGCTTTCTTTTGGAAAAAGTAAAAGATTTGAATTATTTGTTATTTCACTGATACATGAGTTTAAGAAGGAGCGTTAACTTCAGGCATAAAGAAATAGCAGTGGTTTGGTGTGATTGCTTTTTTTGGTTACAGTATGTGGTAACTGGTGTTTTTTTTATGTCCAAACAGAATGTGAATGAGTTGAACCAGTGGCTGTCTGCGATCAGGAAAGCCAGCATCTGCAATGAGCGCATGCTGCCCTCTTTCCACCCGGGGGCTCATCGCAGTGGCAAGTGGACCTGCTGCCTGCAGGCGGACCGTGCTGGTAATCCTGCTTTCATTGCTTCTGATGCCGCACAAAGGAGGGCTGAGGATGTCGCTATTTAAACTGTTTTTATTGTAAATGTTTGAAAAATGTAGCAGAGTCACACTTATATGTTGAATGTTAAATATGTTAAAGGCTACACACCAGGCGCATCATATCATCAGAAATGTGAAGCCAGACATGAGCAGTATTGCCCATCAGCATGCAGGGTTTCATCTAGACCACAACACTTCTCGCTTTCCTCCTGGTCCACTAACTTGTACCCGGCTTCAAACAGCGAATGAGCTCCTGGCGATTCATATTTAATGAATAAACCCCTCAATTTGTAGCTGCCATGTTTCTGTTGCTTCAGTGGAGAATGAGCTCTGAGAAACATGATTTTCTCTGACCAATAACATCTTCTCGCTGTCTGAAAGCCTTTCTTGGGCAACAGACTCATTTTATCAGCCACATTTATATGGCTGGGGATCAAGTTGAGGGATATATTGTGTTGTCCTGTGTGTAGAGCACCATGGTTCAATAAAAGGCTGGTTCTCAGTTACAGGCTGCAGTAGAACCCACTCAGCTGTGACTCTGGGAGACTGGAGTGACCCACTGGATCCTGACGTAGAGACGCAGACCATATACAAGCAGCTTCTCCAGGGCAGAGACAAACTCAGGTCAGTTCAGGAAAAACAGTCTGTAAACAGCCTCAGTTTGGATGCAGTTCAATGACAGGACACTAGAGGTCTATGTTGCAACACAGGAGCTTTGCAAAGAGGGACTAACATTTGTTTGTAGTGTCAGGGAGCAGCAGCAGCAGCAAAGACTTTGCAGCTTCTAGAGAATAGTTTGTGATCATATGATTAATGACCTTATGTTTAATGTTGAAACATCTTCCCCCTCCTCCTGCAAATCATCCCTACTATTTTCTCTTGAAGGCTAGTTAGACATTTTGATGCTCCTCAGGTGGATTTGTTGGGCAGAAGTGGAAGCATGTGAGTTTATTCCTACCTGAAGGTGATCTTATAATGAATGTTTCTGACCGATACTGCAGGAAAAAACACCTGGAGGTACCCGACGGTGATCTGACATCCAGCAATAAAGACAGCTCTGACATTCTCCCAGGTATGGCTTCAGCATCTAAACTGTATTCTTACTGTTGTTCGAGTCCTGATGTTATCATCATGATGATCTATTTTGGTTTGATAGCATTGCACACTGTCTTTTTCATAGATGGTGCAGAGTGCAACGTTCAGCTAATGAAGTCAGGTCAGAGCGTTGCAGCTCGGCTGTTGTCGGTGATAGAGGATCTGGAGCAGACTCACGCCACTTTCCAGCGCAGAGAAAAAGAGGACGGCACCAGTGTCATTCTAAATCCCTAGACTCGACACAGACTGGGGTCCACTGAAGCCCCAGTAGAAGAGGCGGAGGGGTGGGGACCAGCATCCTGTACAGACATGAGCAAAGCATCAGAAATCCACTTTCTTGACCGTCAGGGAGAATAAAAGTGGCCACAGGATGCAACCTCCTCCAGCCTATAAGTATATTTCCTCCTGTAAAGAGCAGAGGGAATCCTGCCACTTTGAATATTTTTGTATTCTCCAAGTGCCACCGGCTTCAACAGCGCCGGCTGGGGAGAGATTACGATACTTGATGATAAAGAGGGCCGAGGGACTTTGAAGCATGATCTGACTCGATATTTTTTATGTAGATAACAAGCAATCCCTTGCATGGCCTGCCTGCATCCACTTGTTGTGAAATGTGAAAAGAAGCTTTTATATTTTGAGATACTGTACAGGACCTCGGTCACACATTTTTATGCAAAAAGCTTGTTGTAGTGTATTCTACAGTACCTGAATGTAAGGTGTTTTGATATTTTGCTTTTATCAACGTTTAGTTTTTTTTAATTGAGTCAGTTTATCACCATGGTTGAAAATGTAGCAGTGACATTAACAGTATAGGTCAAACCACAATGAGTTTATGAAATGCTGCTGCATATGCCACATTATAACGCTGCCTGTACAGTAAGCAAAATGAATATGATTTTAATCATTGCTTTGGTCCCTTTATACAAACCAATGTGCTTTTGTTTGGTGCTATGGCCAGTCAACTTAAACGTTTGGTTCTGATGTAATTTGCATATTTAAAATGCCCTTACTTACTTACTTAATGTAGCCATTTCTAAAGTCATAAGGGTCATACTTACCTTTCCGTACATATAAAAGATCAGTCTTTAATATAACAGAGGCAATAGAAGTTACAATGATGTGAGATGTTCCTATTTGATACATTTACATTTTGTTAAGATTTTGGTGCCACTATATTGGGCTCGCAGGTGTCAGGATACATTTGAGATGCCAAATTTGTTTTTAAAAATGTTAAAAATTTAAATATTTAAACACTTGAATCACACAAGGACACACAAACTGTACACGGACATGTTGTAAAGCCATTTTTTCCGGTCATGATCGGTGCCTTTTTCCCGTAAACGGAGAAGGTCAGTGATTGTAATGGAGATCAGATCTGTGATCTCTCACATGGCCTCTGCGGGCCGCCCTGCCTGTGGAGCTGTTTAGATTATATTCTGGTGCAGCTACTGTAGTGTCTGTCTTTCTTTTAGAGGAACAACTGTGGACTAGTTATGTGTGGAGTAAACCTTTCTACTGCCTTAGATGTAACACTGTCGTACACATTCCAGACATGACAATCAATAGGCTACGTTCATACGGCGTTTTGATGTTTGCTGCACTACATTTGTTTAAGTGATTTGCCACTTCAGGTCTATCACACAATCTTTAAAACTAGAGTAAACATCAGATGTTGCTTGTGACTCTTGATATTCCCTGAAAGAGGGCTTTTATTTTGAAAAAGAAAGAAGGGAAAACAGTACTGCCTGTACTTTATTTTGCAAACCTACCATAATGGTTTGTTCCAAGTGGATTGTTACTGTGAACTAAACAACTGTACTATTCAGTAAACTCTTACAGCTTATACGTCTAGTGTGTTCTCTTCTAGTCACTGGTGTAGTGAAACAGAGTACATTTACTCAAGAACTGTACTGAAAAACACTTTCGAGGTACTTGTACTTTACTTTTTTCCATTTTATGTTACTTTGGGGAACTATCGTCTTTTTTACCCCACTACATTTGTCTGAAAGCTTTAGTTACTTGATTCTTTACAAATTCAAATTATTCCTAAAAAATATAACCAACTAATAAATTATGATGCATTATTCTGGACAAAGCTTCCCTGCAGTACTTGAGGTAGTTAAAATGTGCTCAGCCAGCTGCAACATTAGCGATGCTCAGTGATCAATAATTCAAAACCATTAATATAATATACTGTATATCATTCTGAAATAGGCCAGTATGCATAATGAGTACTTATCTTTGGTCCTTAAAGATGTAATATGTAAGAATTATGTGTTTAAATGTCTAAAAACGACTGGACCTTTCTTCTATATTTTTTCGCGTTGTGTAGCTGTTACATGATCCCCATGTTTCACAACAATGCTCAAAGAAATCGACAACTTACTGAAAGTAACAGTGTTTCATTTGGACAACAGTCAGTAAGAAAGTCGGCAGATGAGACTAAATGTCACCTGAATAAAAATAAAACATTTCTCTTATCTGCCAACATTTGTGCCTGGTAAATTTGCGTGGTTGAGTGCAGGTCAACTGTCATTGAACTCAGGACACACCAGACACTCTGGTTTCCCTCTCTTCTTGACCCCTCTCTTCTCTGTAATGTTATGTTGTATGTGAAATCAAGTACACTTCCCCTTCAGCTCAAGTTGCCAGTCAAAATCACAGAACATGAACGCCCGGCAGTGGAGGGATCGTTGCTTCAGTCAGGTTTATTAATGGGAGTATAAGCTAAATTCACTTTTTAATTCAAGCTTTAAAAGGGACGTCTGAACTCTGCTGGATCAGAGCAGAATGCGACGCAACTCTGGCTGTTTATTCCTTCAGAGTGCCTGCTTCTGCACCCGACACTCTCCTCCAGAGCGAGCCTGCACTGAGCGGCTGAGCAGTCGTTCTGCCCATTACCAGACACAACCAGACACAACCAGAGGCGGACTTACAATTGGGCAAAGGTTGACAATTGCCCTGGGCCCAAAGCTACCAAGAGCCCCATTAAACATCTCATAACTTATGGTTAAGAAAGTTTTATTTTCTATTTTGTTAGGATTTTCTTTTAACCCATGTGCTAAAATGGCATCAAAATGCTAAATCCATAATGACTGTCTACATGTGCTTTTCCTTCAGTAATATTTCGAATGCAGGACGGTAACTTGTAGGCGTAAGAGTATTTCTACGCTGGAAGGTTTGAGTACTTCTTCCATCACTTCATTAATTCATTGTGTAGAATTAAGCGCAGCAATTATTAATACTAAGTATCTAAAATTCACTCTAATGTCTATTTCTCTCCTAGTCAGTTTTAAAGTGGAAGGTGTGACTCAGCGCAGGCAGTGACATACATTCATGTCATTACGTGTCTGACAGATCCCAGAGCAGCCTATGGTTACCACACCGCCCCCCCTTTGTTCAAATGAATAATTTAATCAAAACATCATAACCGCAGACTTCACAATCCAACAGGAGTCAGAATCTAATGTGAAATCATACCTCACAAACATTGTTTATGTGGCATAAGCCGTTCCTCCTCCCGGCCTTATTTAAATGCTAATGAGAGCGGTGATGCAGCAGGATGAGTCTCCCTGCTAGCTCTCTCATTAGGCATGAGAGGTGAGCGATGAGGAGAGGCAGGGCGGCGGGTGTAGGTACCAGAGCCAGGAGGAGGCTGACCCCTGAGCTGCTGGAAGGAAGAAGGTGTTAGTTGAAGGGGAAGCTGATCTCCCGCAGGCCCCCGGTGAAAGCTTTAGTATGCAACCCGACCACAGCTCCTCACCACGGCACCGACACACAGCAGCCAGTGACAGAAAATGACCGTAAAGCAAATTTACGGCCGGTGAGGACTGTTTCCTCTGCACTCCACAGCCCTGGCAAAGCTCATTTATATCCACATAACGAGGTTGCGGAGCGCAGAGCCGCCCGGGGAGGAGGAAATGGTGGAGCTAAATGGAGGAAGCTGGGGGAGAAGAAAATGAGGAAGAGCCAAGGTGACAAAAGGGTCAAACAAACTACCCCTGTCGAGGGCACATTTATTTTTCCACAAGAAACACACAAACATGCAACAAGATCATCACAATTCAATAAAGACCGATAGATTAAGAAGCCCTTTATAGTTTAATCAATGTCTCTCGATATCTTGCTTTTAGTTTATCTCAGCAGTTTTGAACCATTTCAAATAGCAATATGTGGACACTGCTAAGGAGAAATCAAACCACTGAAATCATGATTTGAAAAATGTCAATTAAAATGGGCACTTAAAAACGCAAAACATTCAGATGTTTCGCATGTTGTCAAAAAGAGAAGTGAGGAGAGCAGCCAAACGCTGCCTCGTCCCCCATCTGCGGAAATCAAACCTGACAGAGGAAAACACCTGTCTAACTAACCGGAGTGAGACGCAAAACCACAGTGCTACATCACCAGAAAGACTCGGGTGACATCTCTAAAGGAGCTATGATGTTTTCAGACGCAAAAAAAAAGAAAAAAATGAAAGAAAAGGCTATTGTCAATAAATTTGCTCACAGTTCGGTTGACATGCACCTCTAGGAGAACATTACTGTATCTGTAAAGGACATGAACCTAAGACTCGTTTACTGGACGCACGCTCGGCGCACATTCACACACGCTCGCACGGACAAACGAATACAAACACACGGCATATCAACACAAAATGTTAAGGTATCGCTCAGAGAGAGAAGTACAGTTTTGCAGTTGACGATATGAGAGAGTACAAAGGTAAATACTTCGTTATGTCAGGACAAAGTCATCCCACTTTTTATCAAATGGAAAAGAGTATGGAACGAGGCTTAACAAGAGTAATACAGCAATGTTATGTTATAGTTCTTTTAGAGACAATCATCATTCAAAAAAAGACATCAAAAATATATGTTTTCTAATATAGAGCGTGTGAACATCCTCGGATCGCGACCCCCCTTTTGTTTAGAAACCTGGAGGTAGGCACCCCATAAAGAAAAACATCCACTGTCATTGAAAACCAAGAAAAATCCGCCTCCTTGCTACACATTAAATCATGTATCAGATCTTAAAATAGTAAATTGCATAAACACCAGTCTCTCTCTCTTAATCAGACAAAATACCAAACCATGTTTTATTCATCGTTCCCGTAGAAGTCTGTACACACCTGAAAAGTCTAAAGGGCCTGCGTCGCTCGCACTACAAGGCCGACACATGGAAAGGAAAAGCCGAAGAAGAAGAAAAGCGAACATTTGGATTTCTCTGGTTAATGAAACTTCACTCAGCGTGGACAAAATTCCCTGATAGATTGGAAGCATTCTTTCTTGCTGATGTTTCATAAAGGGAGTCAAAAAGGTCGTGGAGGAGAAAACTTGAGATGGAACAAGCCAAAACGATTCCACACCTGCGTCAGAATCACGACTACAAATACTTCCAGAGGCCTGTTTTAGCTTGTGAAGGTGACAGAGTTGGAGTTTGAGCACAGAGTACAGAAAAGCCCCTGAAAACCTGGATTAAAGCATTAAAAGTAGTAATATTTGTGTTTATATTAGCAGCAATTAAAGCTAATTAAAAATTGATTTCTAAGTTTAGCCTAAGCTAGCTAGCAACGATATAAGAAAGGCTAGATGTCAAATACAAAGATGGCGCCTGTTCAGCCCAGTTAGAATGCCTGCCAGGCTCACACGGCCCAAAATAGTTCTCAGGAAATTTTAAAGCGAGACTGAGCGATGTCGGCGTATTCAGGTCTAAACAGCAGGTTTATGCTAGCAACGGAAATTGCTAGCTAGCGGAGCCTAGTGTCTCCCAAGATGGATCATTTTAATCAACATTTTTGGTTTGTGCCTAAACCTTACCAAATCTTAACCACAGCGCTGTGACATTTAAAAACATATTTAGTCACCGATAACACCAAGACCAACACCAGAAACGCATCGCCAGTGAAAACATTTTTGAAATGTGTTCAACTTTTCAGTCGCACAGCTTTTCCCATTAATAACATACAGTTTGTTGGCTGAAATGTGGACACACCGTGCTGTTTTGTTTTGTTTTGTTTTGTTTTAGCATGGAACACTGCTTTTCTTCAAGCAAAACAGCAGACTAGCAGGCCTGGCTAACTATCAGGGGTCCGATTGTTGTGAACATGAAAATACACTAATCTGTCTCAAGTATATATATGTGTTAAAAACAACAACTCATAAACAATAACCAAAAATGCTCTAACTTTGGGAGAAAACTGAATTGTGTTTATGTAGGACGTAGCAAGGGGTCGGGTTAGGACATGGAAAATAGTTGATTGAACAGGTTTACAGGGTCTTTTGTATTCTGTGTACTGAATATGACAACTGACTGAGGTCAATCCAACCAATCTGTTGCTTGACTTGGCTAAAACAAACTCCAAGAAAGATCTGGAGCTTCAATTTAACCCAGGCTCACTGTTTTCATCTTCAAACTGAGCGATGATTGCTGATTGCATCCATTCCCATGTTCAGGACAAGTAGAAAAAGAGGATTGCCCCATTTGGAGGGGGCAGGGGGGATAGTCATCTTCATGCTGCTAAAGCTCCCCGACCAATAATAGAGACACATCTACCGTATTTATTGGGGTCCCACAGAGGATCAACTACACAGATTCTACATTAAGGTCACGACAGCAGCATACGCTAAGACTACTTGTAATATAAGACGTCCATAACATGTCGTACATATTTCAACAGTCCCTGACATACTGACAAATTCATCTTTGCCAGATTTTATGTATTCATGTTAACATGTGCCTGTGTATAGATATGTGGGCCACTCGATATCTTTATATTCTCTATATAGAAGAGTATAAAAATAAATTAAACTTACACCACCGACTCAAACTGAGCTTGAATTTAAAGGTATATCACATCTGCAAATGTATATCATATATATTTTTCAAAGCATCGCAAGCCGGTTTATAAACAACAACTTAAAAAAAGACATATTTTAAGACATTTTCCTAAAAATCAAACAACCGATTAAACAAAACTGTTGCCTCAAAGTGCTATGGAAGACTATGATTCACTCCGAAATTAAGCTCACAGCCGGGTGCCCACACGATAAAACCCTACATCAACAACAACCCCGCTCATTAAAATTGATCAGATATATTTATGGAGAATTATGCAGCGCTGGGTTATCTTTTATCTCAGATTAAAGAAACATCACAAGATCTCCACCAAGGACCTTCAGAAAGTCTCCAGCCCGCGGGCATGATATCTGAAAGGGAGCGAGGAGAGCGCGGGAAAAATAGTCCCCAGCCAACTGCAGACCGACATCAGCACGCTCCCTCCTCCAATGAGGCTCTGAGCTCTGCTGCCGAGGAGCAGGAGGAAAGTGGGGGGGGGGGCGAGGCCATACGTCAGGATGGAGCGACTCGCGCAGGGGGGATGAGTTGTTTCACTTCTCGCTATACAAACAGTGGAGCCCAATGCACTGCCCTGCAGCAAACAAGCTCACCAGAGACTTGCAGATGGCAGGCGAGCAGAAGCGCTGCTCAGGATGCATCTCCGAGGGAAAGCTGTTGGGAGTTTGAAAAGAGGGGACGTCCATCTGTGAGGAGCCCGTTCAGCTTTTCTCCTCAAGGACTTCCAGCCAGCATATTAAAGCCTCCGCGCACGCAATCACACGCTCGCCCCTCAAGTATGGTCAGCATGATGGATCGCGCCGACGCCTGGGCCCGCTCCAACAGGGGGAAATATAATGCAGGCTTTATATTCACAGAGGTCAGCGTCATCAGTGTGTCAACAAAACAAATGAGTTTAACCTTGGCGTGCGGCAAAGGCCCGCTTCAAACCTCGCAACAAGCATCAAACTGACTGGTAAGATGCTTGTTTCATATATTTCACATGTCCTCTCATAGACAGGCTACAAGGTTAACCATACAACGTACGTTTATCACCAAACACTAATATTTCATAGCCGTTGGCTCTCTGGAATGCAATACAGAACACTTTTCATTTTTACAGAACAACTGGCCCCTCGTGTCAGAATCAGAAACAATCTGAGATGCCCAGTGCAACTCGAACAGCCACAATCCTTTCCCCCAAATCACAAAGCCCAGTTTCACCACTTGTTACAGGACATCAATATTTATTAGAGGAAAAGGGGGGGGGAGCAAATAAAGGATCTGGATAAATTCAGACTGCAAAAAATTCTCTTAAATTTCTCTTCACAAAATCAAGCAACAACAGATCTATCGACGCCTCACCCTATTGCAGATATTCGCCCAGCATTCATTATGCAGCGTTAGTCCGGGCCATGCATTCTGGAGTTCAGCATTTACAAATATGCCTTTTGTATAGTCTGGGCCCCTCGCAGAGGAACAGCTTCGGTTTCCATCTAAAAAGGAGTTAAACAACATTTACCTGCAGCTACTGACATCAAGACAGAAATGCCACCTTGTCTTCACATTCTTCAACCCTCTGAGAAAATCTGGCATGAACGCAACATGCTCGAGGCATGAATCAAGAGACAGCAGGGGGGAGATCTCAGGTTATACGAATCAAAAATTTGATGATAACCACGGCGTTTATTTAGCTTCCTTTGCTCTTGTGCCACCACTTCTGCAGGGTATTTTTGTTTGTGGGGAGTAAAGAGTTGTCAGCTGCATGTTGACCCGTCATGCAGTGTCCCTGTTCTCTGGGAGAAAGCGGGGCATGGTGGGTAATGTTCCTGTGTACCAGCTCAGCTGGTCATCAGTCCTTTAGGTTGTCCTCTCCGACTCCCTGGGCTGACAGCTCTGTCAGGACGTTGTCCAGGTAGTTGGGGTCGGGGTAGCCGTGGCCTGTCAGGTTGGAGCCGAATTCTGTCTTGTGGTGGATCTCGTTCCACACCACTGTGTCCGACTCGCCCGTGGTGCTGGACGTGCCGATGGTGAAGATGAGACGTCGGTCCCAGGCCATGATCAGCAGCTTCAGGACCTGGAGATGCAGCAGCAGTTTTTAACTGGTTACGAAACTGTAACAATTTAATACTGATGCCTCTGTGTTCTCAGAGCTCACCTTCCTGCCTTTCTCGTTGTCGGGGAGGTAGCAGTGTCGAGGGAACCCTCTCGCACTGAACTTCTTCCCCGGGTTAGGGTGCTCGTTGGTCTGGAGAAAATGTCAAGAACACAAACAAACGTTACAACCCGTTCTGTTCCAATTACAACTTAATTATGTAGAAAATGTCAACAGCACCCGCAGGACGAGCTTTACTGCTCGTGCCGCTTACACTGGCCCTTTGTACAAAATCATCTGAGCGCTGTGCTACTGTAAATATCCAATTATCTCTTTAAATATCATATTTTACAACGTGGCTTTCAAGGCTCCGTTGTGAAATGAGGATTACCGCCTCGCAGTTGTCTACACGGCGACCAAGTTGTAGTTTACATCAGAGTCTGTTAAGACTCATATTATAAATGTGGTAAAGATTATGAAGTAATTTAAGAATAATTTCCAGTGAGATACATGTTGTTGACACTCACAGGGGAGCACACAGGGACGCGGGGAGTCAGTCACACCTGGGGTTTGTTTTTTGTAGAGGATGGATTGGCCAAGATAACATAAATCGTATAGTTATTAAGAACCACCATAACATGGGTCAATTTTGTTGACTTAAGAGAAATTATATAAGCTTAATTCTTCTATATGGAAAAATGGCATTGATCAGTTGCTATGACATTCAAGAGCAGCATCATCTTAAGGTCTACGGTGAAATGTGGATAACTCTCCAGAGCAAAGTCAGCAGAAATGCACACTTAGGAAGAGTGGCTGGAAAGGGACGAACAGACAACCTGAAAACACACACTGCCTCTGGCAAATAACCACCTCTTCCTGCACACTCGCCAGATCCCCCACCCTATATTACCCAAGTTACAGTTGCCTTGTTAAGACTAATGGGTTGCGTAATTTCCTCATCTTCCTTATTTCGAGTGATGATTAAATCTTCTCGCATAGAAGTAGCTGCTATTCCAAGCCTGCCTCTATTAGGAGCACTAATCAGACGGTCTTTCTTAAGTAAGTATGTACATCCCACTGAGTCCAACCAACACACCAATCTGAGTGCAAAGCAGCAGAAACCTACTCGATGTATTCATGTAGAGTGTTATGTAGTGTCTTTTCCTACTGGTATTAGAAGGAGAGGTAACAGAAACGCTCCCTGGCGATAATGCTGCTGTGCTGACCCCCACTGTTCTCTGTCCCCGGGGACACTAATCCTGCTCCTCTGGTGGAAGAAGGTCAGTTTATTGACTCTATTAAAGCTCCTCTCAGCAGTCAGGATGAAATACGCAACCTTCTCATCTCACTGACTCGAATCGGGGCTGCAAAACATGCTCTCCTCTTTACTGCAGATGTGATGGAGAATGCCCTTCACTGGATTCATCTTAGTTGTATTTCTTTGATAAATACACTAAATGGATGGCTTAAAAACCTGCATATTAATAGACGATGAAGACAAATCAGACTCCTCGTCTATCTCTGCCCAGAACCGCAGTGCGATCTGATCTCTCAGAATGCCGTTTCCTCAGTGACTTACACCTCACCCTTCTGCACGAACAACACAACGTCAAGCTTAAGCGGATAAGCAGCAGGCGGAGAGAGGGCACAGATCTGAGAGAGGTGAAACAGTGGCAACAAAAAGCAGCACGGTGGATTTAGTGAAGGAGCACGGTTCTGACCTGGATCCCGGCAGGAATGTCATACACGATGCGGATGGTCTTGGAGTCTGGGTAACCGGGCAGGCAGTGGGGGATGACGTGGTACTCCATCTTCCCAGGAGGCTGTGTGCCCGTTTTCTCCCCGTAGATGGTTTTGCATGTCGGACACTGAAGACTGCCATCCTGGTGGGGAGACAGATGAATATCAACGGCGTGATTGACACAATGAGATGATAATGGCACGTATTGCTCGTTATCATACCGTCTTTGAAAGAGACGGTATCTAGCCACGCAGGGGTTTCTCTGAGATGTCCACTTCAAAACAACAAAAGTGAAAGAAATGACCACGGTACTTACAGCCTACTTGTATTTTAAAGCTTCACTAATCACTAATTTTATATCACTGAGGATTATATTGTATAATGAAACCAACCCTAGTGAAATAAAAAACATAAAATTTAGAGTGTTCAATATTTTTGCACTGGAATGTTGAGCCTTTTGTGGTTTGTGTAACCTCGCAACTAGCACGTAGCTAATACACCAAGTGGAAGTTTAGCAGGATATTTACCCAGCAGATGTTAAACAAGAGTTAAAAGAAGAGACTAATCTGTGAGTCCAAATGACTGCTAATGTCTGACTGTCGTTCTAAGGTCATAATATCTTAATGCTGGTCCAAAAATCAATGCATGCTGCTTTAAAAAAAAAAAGAAAAGAAATTCAACAGCAAAGCGTCTTTCCAAAAACAAAGTCTGCTGACAGGCTGTTTTGTGAATTATCCAGAGTAATGAGGGTTTTCTTCTTGGAAATGTTCAAATGTGGTCTGTCCACCACGACAGGGAATGAAAACAGAACTATCCCATTTCTGGATACCACAACAAGTTAGTAAGAAAATATGATGTATGTGTGATGGTAATTGCGTTACTGCTTTAAAATCAAGCATCAAGCAACCCAAACACTCTTGGGTTCTTATTAAATCTGCTTCTCTTTGCCTCTGCTGCACTGAGAAGCACAACATTTGTAGTTTTATTTTTTCATTTGCTTTAATCTTTTATTTGATGTGTCTTGAGTGTGTATGTAGCCTACGTGTACGCCTTGAGCTGTTATATGTATTTGATGTGTATTTATTGTCTGTAAGGGCAGCTACTACTGTGCACTACACACACTGATAGAACTGATCAGATAAGACAATATAAAATCTGTGTAAAAACAATATCGGAGCCTCGTCATCGCTGGTTCATCATTTGAGCCCAGAGTGACATCATAACAACTCCTGGCTCACAGGCTCTTACCCACCTTATTGCCATTGTTGTACATGGCCACCAGGCACAGCAGATGGTACATGTGCCCGCACTTGCCAAGTTTGCCCACCAGCTCTGGCTTGATGCCTTTGTGCTGCAGGATGCCTTCATATCCCGATGACATGACCAGCCTCTCCATGCAGATGGTACAGTCCTGGAATAGCCAACCAAAACGCTTTATCTGCCATTGTACTGTACATGACTGTGTATTTATGACACTTTCGCTTGCCCTCTTGGTGGGCACAAAAAAAAAAATCCTCTGTGTGTGCGTTTTTGTGTATCTTTTTCTTACCTCATCTGGCAACACTTTAATCTTCTCTGTGTATCGTCGCACCACATCCTCTGGGTTTTTGCCTTTGTCATAGAACAAATCACAGACAGACATGATGACATTAAAGAAAAAGCGAAACTTGCCCCTTAATTATACCCACACACCACAAGTAAATATGGAAAAAGGCGAGATGAAACCACTGGATTGTCATTTCCAACACAAGAGAATAACAGCTAGATCTTGATGGATGACCAACTTTGATCAGTTCCAGCAGCCGAT
>CAEMYA010000002.1:1804433-1832412 GCA_903131615.1 Diplodus sargus | reverse complement strand
TAGCTCACTGTATCAACCACACACACACACACACACACACACACACACACACACACACACACACAGAATCTCTGCTCTTTGACCATGCAGCAATTGAGGTCTCCGGCTCTGCAGCTCCCGGGTGTTTCACAAATCTGCATCAAGAGACTGCTTTGATATTAGTGAGAGCCTCTGTTCCTGTGCCAGGGGAAGCCCTTTAATAAGCAGAGTGCAATCACAGAAAGGGACACGAGGCCTGGCTGAGGCTCATGTGTCTCACCGCATCTCTGGTAGGGACTCAGACACACCGTGACTCACAGCAGTGGAGCAGACACCAGGATCATCCGACTCCTGTTGTGTCCAAGACCAATGTGAGTCCAGATAACTGAGAGTACAGCGGTGTGCAGCTGTGACAAACATCTCGTGTCAAAAAAGTTGAATTCAGGCGTGTGAAACCATGACAGGCTTGACTCTGGCTGCAGGATTTCGTTTCGAGCGAAGACTACAGCGTGTGATTTCACACCTTCAGCTGCAGCGGAGGAATAGATGGGAGGACTCTTGTAACAAAAACTAACCACTCGATACCTCACAGAGGTTTGCAGAGGTGGAGGATGTGACACCTGGGGGACTATTCCATGCCGACTCACCCAGAATTATTTTCCGTGTCATGGATTTTCTCAGAAAAAAAAAAAATAAATCATGTAAAACTTTTACCAAATTCAGTGAACCTCGCCAAATCCTACAGTTGTGTTCCAGATAGTTACACACTCTTGCAGTTTGGTCCTCGGAGCTAGATTACATCATTCTTGTGATTCTCTGTATGTGTATTCAGGGCCTCACCGTTCGCTTATTTTTCACTGGATTGTGTTTAAATTTGTTCTCAACATTTAAGAGCCCCTATGGATAATATGCAACTTGTATTCTTTTCAGTGGTTGTTGGAAAATGTTTACAGTAATCACATTAATAACAATAAATATGTTTAATTTAATCTTTAATTAATATCTCTGTTAATTTGAACTATTTTCTGGAGGTGCAACATGGAGGACCTTCTTCCTCTGCAGATATAAAAGGTTGATTCCAAGATGACAAAAACACAACAATTCTTAGCTTCAGTCAACACACTAATGACGATATGATTATGATTTAATCATTACTCATAATTATGAGTGCCAAAGGGCTTCAGAGTTCAAAAACACAGTTGTTATAACACTCCTTCATCATTTAATAATAAGAAAAGAAAATATTCCTGAAAATCCACGACACGTTATGAAACAAGAGGGCCCCGATGAGTCGGCAACGGAATGAATCCTTATGAGCGCGAATGTGAAAAGTTAAAAAAATAGTGATCGGCTAAAGCAGAACGTGATACTCAATAAAAAGCTAATTAGGTGCTGCCCAGTGGAGGAGTTCCTCATTCATTTAAGATGCACTTAGGCCTAAATCTAATCAAAACACACCGTGAACAAGATGCCTCCCTTTATGAGTGCATGTCTAATTTAGGTTGTTCACAGAACGCTGTGAACAAACAAATCATTTTCATTAGGAGGAGAACCACCATGAGAGCCCTCCACTCAATCTCACTGTGCACAACTGCACACTCCTATAAGCACACGGTGAAGAGGGTTCCGCCAAGGATCCATAACATAACATTAATTAGGAAATGTGTTTCATCTTTATTGCTCTCCAACTCTCGCAAAGATCCCCATGTCAGCTGGAGCGCGTGCTGCATCATAAACATGCAACGTTGATGCAACAGCTGCACACTGCGTGATTCCACAACCACCAAAATAACACTCAGCCGCAGCTACTGATGATCATTATCTGCCACGCTGACAGAAACAAGCCAACATATTACAACACACTGGTTTATTTTTTTTACAAAATAGATAGATCCACATCTTGCAAGCGATTTCCCGTCGTGCACTGTGCACTGCAGAAACCGTTCCTACACTAGGCTGCACCTTTAACCAGCCAGCCAACCTGTGGCCTGTGTGCAGCTGCCAGCCTTCATCTCATTCTGCACGCTGCTAAGCCCTTTTCTCCTGACTTGTTTTAATAGAAATGTGCACCTCTGGAGGCACTGACCCTGTCCGTCCTGGCTGTGCTGTGAGCGCTGGGGGTTAGGACACATGCCACCTCCTCACAGTCTGCTGACAATCCCTAATGCTGGTTGACTTTAAGGGTTTAACTTGGGTTTAACTCCTCCCGTAGGCTCCTCAGTCCTCTCCTTAGGACTGAGTGTTAGGGCTAGGCTATTTATTGATACAGCGTATCATTAATATGAGACGATATATATTGTCTTGATATCAATATATCATATGTCCTTTAAAACCAAGGAAAGTGTGGTCTTTTCCTGGGTTAGGAATGATGTATTTTCCTGATTGCACAAAACTGTTTCTACTGTATTGTCTACTTTATTGTTACACATTACTGATGATTATTTATGGAGAATTTCATTGTGTTAATATTCAGTCACACCTTCAACAATACTTGAACTGGATAACAAACATGCAACATGCGATATAATCTAAATGATTGTGATAATATTTGAAAGGGGCTCTATGTAACAATTAGTAGCAGTTCACATGCATTAATCCATTTTTTCACTGGCCATAGGTCAGCAGATTGTAATGTGACGTGAAGAATGAGGCCTTTCCGGTCCGTCTATACAAGCCTGTGGACAATTCGTGTAATGCTGCTGAACTGTGGATTTCTTTGTGATGGACTCGAGTCGGATTTTCCACCACATTGGAAAGGATGTGACTGCTAACATGAGTATAGAATAGCAGTCCGCTAACGTAAACTAGCGACCGGCTTACAGCACAACACAGAAGATCCGCAGATCTCTGAAGCCATATTGTTCACTTTCTGTCGTTCACTCTGGATATTCAAACGTTAACCCATGTTGACGTTCGTTGTTGTTAGGCGACAAACTCTAGTGGCTGTAGTAAATATTACAGGTGCAAAGAATGAAAGTCAAGTGAAGCAGTATAAAGCGAGAAAAGTCTTTCATCCAGGAGACCAGAAGTCAAGGGTGAGTTATTTTAACTTAGTAAACTGTAGTAAATTTATGCCAGATAAATAACACAGGTATGTTCTTAAATTCATTTGCATCAGTAATGTAGTTCTTTTAACCACCATGCTCGTGTCTTACAAGCAATAATATCTTATCATTAGTGTAATCTGGAGCAGACCTCTTGCCTTCCCACCGCAACGACTGCTGCTCCAGCTCTCAAGCATGACCAGAAACATTCAGCGAACCAGACTGAACCTCGTCACCTCCGCATTTCTTTCGCCCTGCCAACTCTAATTTATCTCTTCCTCCTGACCGGTATTCACTTCCCCCGCTCTCTTCTATCAATCTTCTCTGCACGAAAACCCAACACCTAAACCTCTGACAGAGGACAGCCGTGTGTCTTTCAAAGGAAATTCCCATGGAGGTACATTTCATGCCTAATGCTGTAATTTCTGACCTGAAACCAATGCAATTAAGTGATAAATCCAGCTCCTACATACCTAACCCATTAACACCACATTAATTATGCCCCCTGTCAGGTTAAGGCACAAGGGTCGCCGTCCCTCTTCTGTGTCCTGCTCATTCCTGGGTGGAATCTCCAGCCTGCATGGAGGAATTAATCAGACTGAGAGCGATGTGATTCCCCAAATAGAGAGAAGACATTAGTCCTAGTTAGGAAAGTGCTGACGGAGTACTAATATCTCCTCATCTGTTTATTATGCACCATAAAGACAGTGAGAGGGGGGTTGTATGGAGAGAACTCCACGAGTGCTTAATTGCATATTGATGCGGTAGCGGGAGGCAGAGGCAAGCCCTACCCCCCGCTACACTAATGGGAGTTACAACCAGGGTAAGGTACCTGACCGTGCACCTAGAGTTTCCCAGGGAGTGAACAATAACGACACCAAGAATTTCCAAAATTGCATCAGTTCAGTGCAGATGAGCTCTCATGATTTATTCATTCATTTCAATATTAATTTTCTTATGGTGAGCACCAGTGCGGGGTGGTGCAGCAGCCTACTGAGGGATAATGATCTCTGAGCTCGACACTCTCCAGTCTCCAGCCCTCCAGTCAGAACTCAAGACGAGCAGTCTTAACACAAGCAGAGTGGTAGTTGTAAACACAGCCAGCAGCTGTGTGCATATGAAAACACACACTCTTTTTGTCTAAAGGAAACCGGACTTCTTCTTCCTACCTGCAGCTTTCGCCTTGTCTACATGCGTTCAGGCTTTTTTTCATTTATTCTGTCTGATGACTTACAACACAGATCTTAAGTCAGTTAAATGCCACAGTGCATGAACACACTGTGCACAAGAGGAAGTGGTTTGGCTGACAAAAAACGACGTGAGAAAATTCCCCAGAGGTTTTGTGAAATTCTGTCTCTGTTCATTCCAGCACAAAATGTAAGCGTCCTTTAAGCAGACAGATGATTTGATGTTAACACTCCTCGTCTCTGCATGGAATCATATCATGACACGAAATCTCATGTCGAGAGACTGCAGCTCACATTTCATTCAATTTTACCAAAATATATCCCATGGTGAAATGCTTGAATAATGTATATATCATGTTATTCTAGTTAAACACCATGTAACCTGGGCGGTAACAATCAACATTAGCCCCCGCTGTTCAAAATACACAAGCAGTATATTAATATTTAATAAGTGTGTACTCTCCAATGTAAGCAGATAATGAATGACAGTATAGCAAAACACTGTGTTTATAAATAATGAAGATGTCTTCATATTTTATATGATTACAACAATGGGAAATGTTAACAAATGCTGTACACTGGTAAAAACATCCACATCTTATGTCTGCTTGCCATTACAACGTGTTGCAAAGCATTAATTAGATTTTCATATGTGCTTATAAATGCCAAATAGAGGTCAATGTAATGAAATTTAAGTGTTATCCAAAACATGTTCGACGAGAAGGGAAATACATCAAAATGTGCAAATTATTGTCTGATTTAAGTTTCTAAAATGTTTTTCTCTGTTTTATATCAGTGTGTAATTAAAGCTCCTGCAGGTAACTTTTTCTTGATTCTGGTGGCCTTATTGGACAAGAGGTGCTGATGGTGAAACAAGGTAAACTTGCCGTACAAACATGTCTGCCGTACCACCAGACTACAGAGCAGCTTCTTACCTCAGGCTGTGATAAAAAGAAAGTTTCAATCACAATCAAGTCTAATCCAGTATCAAACTCATTTGCCTGTATCAGTCTAAATGAGTCACCTGATCAGTCACCTGATCTAAGATCTGTGTCAAATTGTACTCACAGATACCCGCCGTCAAATTTTTTCATCGAGAGCCACACATCATTTACTGAGAAATGAATGAAAATGATGAAAAACGCATGCTGGAGAAAGTTAAGGCGGTGTACTCTTGGCCATACAAGTTGAATGGTAATACATTCAGTAGTTTTTGTGTTATCCTGCGGTCAACCCAACCAACCGACCAACCAACAAATCACCTCCTCGGCTAAGGTAACAATCTTTAGCTGCAGCCCTACTTTCAGGTTCTACAGAAGGGTTATAAAGTGCAGCACACAGGCGTTTACCTTTTTCTGGCACATGCAACAGTGTTAACAGTGTGTGACCTCAATTATTCAAATTCAAAATCTATAGCAGGCTGCACCTGCCATTCTTCACGTTCACAAACCACAGGTCCTCTGTTTATAGCAGGTGACATGTCGAGGCAGCCGGTGATAAAGCGGGCTGCGTCGACCCTGTAATAAGATAAACTGATGTGTTTACGCGTACCAGCAGATGGTGCCACTTGTGATATTTGCGCACGTAAGACAGATGCATGAAGCCACACACACTCCCCCACCCCAACAGCACCGCCACCATCATTTACAGCCCATAACCAGTGGTTTTCTTGAGACAACAAAAAGATCAATATTTGAACTGCAGACTTCACCGTCAATGACACACGGCTCATAAACACTCACACTGTGCTGTGGCAGCTTACGCAAAGATGAAATCAATCATGTGCAGCAGGGCTTGTATAAATTGTGAGCATTTACATATTATTATAGTAGGAACAGATTTGTAATCAGACTAATATAACCGCCACATAAACTCACGTAAACAAGCCACGGTGTGCCAAACACCGTCCCTGTACCCAACACAAGTTGTATTAGGGTGTGGGCGTGTGAACAACAGATCTGATGTTTTACATTCTGTGTGGGTTCCTTTGTTATCTGTCTGCAGCACGCTTGTGGGAATTTACGAGGGAGTTCACATTTCAGTTTGTGTGTGCGTGCGTGTGTGTGAGAGAGAGCTCTCATGTCCTGCTGTGTGTATGTTAACCACACTCATCCTGTATGTTGAGCCACTCGACTGGGAACCTACACACTCTGCCTCACCCCGTGCCTCTTCCCCTCCGTCGCTCTCGCTTCTCTCTGTCTCGGCAGAAACCCTTTGTGCTGCTGAGAGGTGAAAAAGTCACACATTTATCCACGACTCCACCTCGCACCTGAGCTTTCACTGAATTCTTAAAATACAGTGGGAACGTCCCGGAGTAGGTCAGTCAGTGCTGGTTTTCTCTTTGCGCGTACACCTTTGCAGAGACACATCATTTCCCACCTGCTCGCTGCACGAAACAAGGTCATGGCCTGCTATGATGAACAAAAAACCCATACGTTTCCTTTCGGTGGCACAGAATTAGGCCAGAGAAAGTGAAAGCATGTGCGCCTGGGCGAAGGACGGTATTATTCAAACATGCAGTAAGTGTGTCTCTCCCCATGAGCGACGAGAACAAAATGGAATCAAATTAGATCAGGAGAGGGTTTATTTTAGTAAAAGAAAGCAGGATAGGGGACTGAAGTATCGGTTACAAAGCCAGACACACTTCTGTTCCTCGGCTCCTTTCGCTGAATCGCTCAGAGGTCAGAACGCTCTGCTGAAGCTCCCATTTTTCCTTGATCCATTATTCATTCTCCCCCAGTGGAGCTCTGCCTCCATGGCAAATAGGTTTCCACAGCTACACCAGAGCTCGCGTCACATGTCAGACCGCACTTACACACACACACACGTCCAGATACTCCACATACAACGTCAGAATTTTTCACATCCTACAACAACCACAGCGTAGTGTGATAGTAACAAATTAGTCGGGCGCAGAAGCAACAGAATGATCCGAGGAGCTGCAGTATTTTACGCCTATTGGGGCCAGCATAAGCTCATTATGAGGCAGTAACCATGGCAAACACATATTAGAAGGAGAAGGGAGGAGAGGAGGATCAGCTGGACCCAAGGCTTTTTCTGTCCCATTGATCAGCAAGTTAACGAGAGTAGTCGTAAATGAAAACGGGAAAGAGAGAGAATATGACAGAGAGTAACACACCAGACACACGCAGGCTCAGGCTCTGTGAAGCAGACAGGCAGAAACCGAGATTGTCTCTTTGCTCTTTTTCTGCCCATTGCCTCAGCTGAACTGTAAATTCAACCGAATCGCAGCATTGTGTCTGGCCATAACGAGTAACAGGCTGCTGTACACTCCAGAAAATCCAAATGAGAATATCAGGAGACAGTATGATTGTGTTTGCAAACATCATTACCCTGGTGGGATGGCTCCTCTGGCACTGCCCATGGAAATGCGCTGGGTGCCGGGCCGGTTCAGGTTGTTCTGTCCGTTGATGGTGAGAGCGTGGTGGCCATGGGCGGATGAAAGAGATGGCATCACGGGGGAACAGGGGAAGTTGGCAGTGGACAGTGGCAACTGCACCTGTTCAGCTTTGGCTTGCCCACCTCCCACACTTATGTTATTGTTGTTGGTGCCGGAGGAGGCGGATGTCGGAGACCAGAGGGAGGTTCCAGCAAAGGTGTTGCTCTGTCGCACCACGCTGAGGGTTCCCGCGGCGCCTGTGTTACCTGCTGTCCCTCCGTAGAGCTTACGGCGCTGAGAGGCTAAAATAGCGTTCGAGGCGGCTCTCGTACTGTTGACCAGGATGCACTGCTGGCAGGAGCAGGGCTGGCCGGAGCTGGCTCCCACGGGCCAGGACTGCGACTTAGGGATCGATCCCATGATGAGCGGGTAGGCCAGGTCCATGCGTCTCCGCAGGCGCCTCTTGCGCTGGCTCTGCCTGTTGGTCTGACACATGCTGTTGAAGTCGATGAGGTAGCAGAAGCCCAGAGAGGTCAGGTCGAGCCAGGGGTGCTGCTTCTCGTAGGCGTTCTGGATGGTCACGCAGATCTCCATGTCGTACGGCGTCCACGAGCCGTTGTCGTTCTCCCACTCCCACACCACGCCTTTCCCCGGGGCAGACGACGGCTCATAGAAGTTCCTCTGCACAGGTCTCATGGTGCCTAAAAGCAAGAGACAGAGGAGAAAAAGAACATGAGGACACATGTATGTATATCTATAAATCCACTTAAAGTAGAACGTGACCAGTACTTGATCTAGGTGCATATGCTGGGACCGATTTTTGTAAATAAATAATGTCAGTATGCATTTTACTGCTGATGAACACGTTTTTGTCCATGATCCCTAACGTGATTCTCAAACACTTATCTCTGGCATCTTTAATTAAATTATACTCTCTATAAAGAAATATATCAGCACATAATAAGCAACATTTCAGCCCATATTAATATATTTTTGATAGGCCGATATCAGCTGGCAATATTAGGCAACCAATGAATCGATCGGGCTCTAGTGTAAACCGTTTCTTATGCTCAGCTACTATGCATGTCGAGGAGAGTAGGTTACTCAAAGGAGAGAATAAAGTACTGATAAAAAAAATCACTGATGATTACATTAGACCACCAATTTCATCTGCATTGATTTTTTTTTAAGTGCTGATTGTCTATGTTTTGCATCTTTGACATCTCAGAGGCATTACAGATTCAAGTCCATTACATGTTCCACAGAAAATGTTTTTCATTTTGGAAGCTGTTGAAATGTTTCAATCATTAAAAGTGTACTCCTGCAATTTATGTTGATTATATCAAGTTGCGGGACTTAAAACTAACTTAATCCTACATTTCCCATAACGCAACTGGATAGCTTTCATTAGGCCTCCTGTGCCATCAGTATGCCTGAATCTTTCAAAGCCCACACCTCCAGTTTGTAAGGCAGAATCTCTGTTAAATCTTTAAGTCTTAAGTCATTAGAGTTATTTATACAAACTCTGAAAAGCTCCTCAAGAGTGCCTCTTTAATCTATTCTAATTAACTGCTCCGTCCTAAAGGCAGAAAATGAGATGATGAGAAAAACACCAGATATTTTCTGGATATTTCACAGCTTTACAAACCCAGAACATTGCTTATAATTTGTCATCATATTTCACAGTTAATGAAGTAAATGAGTAATTGTGTAAATGATAAACAGGAAAAGCACAGATTGATTAATGGTGACATTAGCCTGAGGCGAGACGCGGCTGGAATTTTGCTTCAGTTTCAAGCTCAGCTAACAAGTGTTGAGACAGCAACTTGACCAACTGCTGGAGACGAGGTGTAACACATCAGTGTTCACTTCAGCCTGAGGGGGTGTTGGTTGCAAACGGTGGTGTTAAGTCAGCGGCTCAAGAGTGATACAGACATTGTACCGAGCTGAGGTGCACACACGCCAGAAAAATCCCTCAACTCAAGAAGCTCTGGCTGTGTTTTAATCTGAGAAGTGTCGGGCTGCAGCCTTGCAGAGCACGCAGACCACCTCCCCTTACAAACCACTGCCCCTGAAAAACACCCCCACCTGCACGCATCGCTACAACATGAGAGGAAACCTCAGGAAACCCAAAATAAATTCATAATGTTATGTGAAAGGTAGCAATTTTAACAGCTATCAGGCAAATAAATAATGATAACCTAGTGTCTGTGGTTGAAGCACGAGAAATAACTTCACCTCAAATTATGTGGTCGAAACAAAAACTGGATTTTACTGGTATTAAAATAATAAAGCATGTCTTCTTCTTCATCTCTAACTATCAATATTAACTACAAATATAACTACTAAAAATGCACTTAATGAACTAACTTGCAGTATCAACATTTATGTATGACAATTAAATGGTTGGAGTGAATTTCAGTTCTTCCCTGTTAAGCAGTTACGCTGTGTCTCTGGGTTTTATTTTGAAGGTACAAAAACACAAAGTCTGTCTGTTAACCTAAAACCCGCAGCTACAATATCTATGAACATTAAATTGTAGTTTTTCAGTCTATGAACCCTGGACGAACTATATTTGGAAGTCCAACTTCCTTCTACTTCCTTTAAGTTCATGCTGCAGCTGCAGCTGGATATGCCTGATTGACTTTACTTGACTGCATGCATGGCCCTAACACAGACACCCACAATCCCCTCCGTCTCATTGTGCACGCTACTCTTCTGTATGGTGACAGAAAGAAGGGTGACACGAAGCCCGCAGCTTTGTACTTTGTCCCTCTGCTGATGGCCACTCAGCTCCCACCTCCATTATAACACAATTACTGTAGTCACATGGGAAATCAGGACACCTTAGCCTATCCATCTCCTCGCTGCACGTCAGCAAGGGTATCCAGGCACTCCGCTGGAAACCATCACCCCCTCCTTCCCCCCACCTAATTTAACGGGTAAATGCACACTACCCTGCCAGGGAGGACCTGGGTGATAATGGAGAGATGGGAGTGTGTGCAGAGGATGAATGGGTGTGGGAATGAGGAGAGGGGTTGGTGGGCAGCGGTAACCCCTCATCCGGCAGCTTGGTGCTGGCTCCGGAGAATAAAATGCATCAGCAGAATCAGCAAGTCTGACCTTGAGTCTCGGCTGCAGACCGCCGCTAAAGGACTCAGCTTGATGGCTAATTTCATTTGGAGCAGCTGAGAAACCGCACGCACACACACAGGCAGAGACGCACACACACGCTCACAGATGACTGCTCAGTGAGCCAGCTGCCTGTGTCTCTCACGTCTTCAGTCAGTCAGCCATGAACAACTTTCTCTGCCAGTTGTATCCGTGCCTGCTCACAGCTTGCTTGATTTCTTGAATTTTCTCTAAAAAACAAAAACGATTTTCCATTTCAAAATAAAACAATCATTGATTTCCTCCGTGTAAGTGATTTGCTCTGTACTTGTAGCGAAACCCTGCGATGGCGAGCCACACGTCTGAACCTTTTATCACTGTGTGCTCCTCAGGGATGCATTAGTCTCAACACTTTCAGCATGGCTGCGTGTTCCTGGCCACGATCAATAGTGGCACAGCTCTGCACAGACTTCCACGGTGGTAAGTGTAACATAAGTTTCATAAATATTTGAACATGTGGAGATGTTTTATTCCCAGGCATCAATTTAAACATCTAAACTTTGGTCAGGTAAGAAGAGCTCTCTTTTGCCTTTTGTGCTGGTAATTGTTCGTGAGAGCTCTGATGCTTGAAATGCGCTCTGCTGAAAGATTTTCTATAAACAGTCCAGTGGGCTCAGAGGGATGGTTGTTTGGCAGACAGATAGATTTCTTCAGCGTGGTTAAAGTGAGCAAGGACCGTACATGGCTCAGTGTTCACAGACCTGGCCTCAGTTTGTGACTCTGGTGTATTACCATTCCAGTCACAGAGCGAAGCATCAGATTTTCAGAAAAATTCATACCCATTGATCTTAGAAAAGCAGCCGTTTGACAAGACTTTGATTTCCATAACACCCATCAAACGATCCGGATGAGAAAAAAATACATCTATTACACAGCAAAAAGATATTGAACTGGTTAAATTTTTTCAAAGACTATTCATATTTCAGTAAATTAGAGGCTTAGCTCTGTGATTTAGCGGTGAGACAAAACATGGGAGGTACAAACGAGGCCTACCAAGGTAAAGTAATGGTGATGATTAGTGCAGTGGCAGGGGAAAACAGTTAGTCTGTCTGTGTCCAGTGCTTAAAGGTCATATTGATAACATTTTTATGTCGACCAATATTTTTTAAAACACATCTACAGAGCTCGTACAAAGGTGAAGACCAAAAATGTCTGTTTTCATTAAAAACGTCATAAACGATGACGTGATTTAGTCATTTTTAACATTTTGTCGGGTCCAAAATGATTGTTTTGCTCATCTTTGTATAAACTTTTGACTGTTGGTTCAGAAAAGGTTTGTCAGCCAACAGAATAACACCGTTGGTATGTGGCCAGTATAATGCACCACCACGACATTAGCTAGCAAGCGTTGCCATTGTTAACGTACGCTACTGTTCACAGCGCTAGCAAGCTCTAACATTAAAATCATTCAAGTTAGCTAGTGTTAGCAACGTTGGCTAGTGCAACAAACTGGTAACAAACTTGAGGGGGCAGATGATTCCAACAACAGCGGTATTGTGATGTGAATGCAATGGAGGGGAGGTTGAATGCAATATTGTGGCTGTATATCATTAACACTTTTAAACACATTTAAAACTACATGTAATTTTTGCAAATCAACCAGTTCTATCTCTCTTTAGCAATATTTCTCTACAGGCAAAGAATTCCTAGCACCCTTGTTGTGCCACAAGTAACTTCCCATAAAATCACAGATTGTCATCCAACTCTGGTGTTTTCTTTTAAACCTCTGAGATTGTGTGACCGGTGGTAAATTGCCCTGCTTGACTTCTTTTTCAGAAATTATCTGCATTCTTACATCTTCACAGCTGACCTCGTAAGTACAACACTATTGTAACCACTTGACATGATGGCCAAAACTGTAAAAATAAGACTAAAGCTCAAACAAACCACAGTTATTCTTACAATATTTGCATTCTCCTGCAGGGACTGGGCGGGCTGCTGATCAGGGGCCTTCAGAGAAAGGAGCAAAGGCCACAACAACACAGGGACTCATGAGGGAAGTTTCACTCAAAACATACTGACTGACGCTCTGCTAACTGTCCGCTATTTTGCTGTAATTTACTGCTGTGCACCTACCTCGGCCAAAAAGCCAGGCCGGGCTGTTGATGTTCTCCCTGTGACCCTCTGCTCTTCCTAACAGGAAACCAAGCGAGAGTGGCCACTTCCTGTCTGACCCTGTGTGCCTTCTGCAGCCATCTTTCCTGCCCTCCCCTCACTTCCCTTGTCCTCACTCCCATGACGTCCTCCAGCTGTCCTTGCCCGACAGCGGCTAGGTTCCCCTCGGGTGAGCGGTAGTTGTGTGATGTATTGCCTCTTCAAGCATCGCAGTGGGATGTTAACCCCACTGTCACGCGGGGCCAAGTAGGTTCAGGGTGAGCCTGGCTACCCTCTCACATAGTAGCCGGGGGCAAAACTTCCCGCAGCGTGTTGGCCATATGGGACTATGCCAGTCACTACCCTTGATAGGTTTGTTTTCGTCTGGAAGTGAGGGAGAGCCTGTCTGAAACACTCTTTTAAATGGAAGGACATGCAACATTAAATTGCTACATCCTTGCGTGCCCTCGGAGGCCTGCTGCTGCTGGGAGAGATAGCAGATAGGCAAACTGAGGTTTTGTAGTTCATTTTGGTGGAAGCTTCTATCTGAGCTGTTAAAAACTGCAGTTAAAGCACACGTTGAATTTATTTTTATTTTTTTCAAAGATATAAAGGGTGGCCTGAAAACACAATTCAACTTCAAAAAAGAATGCCAGACTCTTTAATAAATCAAGTAGGTAAGATAATATTCATTATTATAAAAACAACACAAGAAGTGCAGTGTCGAGTCTGGGGCCATTTTTTTCTTTTAAAACCCTAACCCTAACCCTTACCTATTACCAGTGAATCGGTTTACCTGTGTTAAGGCAAAACCTCAACTATATCATCTTTGTACTGTTTTCAATGTACAAAAAACAGTCAGGTAACATAATATGAAAAATGAGGACGCAAAATTGTGGCTTTGCCATTGAGGGACCAAATCCACTCCTCTAGGAGCTCATCTTGGGGGGGAAACCGGTTTCAATCCACACTGTGAGCAGTAAATCCCATCCAAACCTGTCACTGAGGTTATTGATGTGTGTGTGTTCCTCACACACTAACACCTCTGTGGGCACACAGGAAAAGTGTGAGGAAAACACCCGTCATGGAAACTCTTAGTGATGTGTACCTGATGTGCTACCACAGGTAATGCCTGAACAGCTGCTGCAAAATGCACAAGATTCAGGCTTTGTTGTCACGGAAACACTGGCGATGCAGTCAATCCCTGCGGCTGGGAGTAGTGGGATGAAGACGGGGGGGGGGTCGCCCGTATGTATGTGAACGTTCCTACTACTCCTTTCCCTGAGCACAGCGCCAGCAGAGTCAACTCCTCCTCCACTCACTCATCTCATCTGCTGCTGACGCCAGCTTTCCCCCCTCGCTCTCCTGGCTCCTCACCAACACTGTCCTGCTGATCCATTCTTCACATTTTCCACTCTGTCACTCATTGGACCCCGTCCTGCTCTCACACAACACTCAACTCTTGGACTGAGAGGGGAAATCTGTGTCATTGAATTAGAGCCCACATCACCTTGTAGGTAATGCTCCTCCTCGTGTTGCTGCTGCTGCTGCAGCTGCAGCTCTGAGAGGAGAGGCGGACGAGGAGAACCCGGACCGAGCTCTTTAATATATCCTTATAATTGACAAGCCTCATCAATTTTCCCTGGGGCTGTGTTGAGCCTGTTATAACATAGTGCTGCATTTTTCCTTTTAACTACAGAAGGAGAGAGGCCAGTAACAGGTCCAGCATCATACGGCTCAATGCTGTCTGAGAGGTATTTAAAGCTTGCTAATTTATGATGTCTGCTGGAGAACAGGCAGCCCGCTGACAGAGAGGGGATGCTGTATATACAGGAGAGAAAACTCAAGGTCCCATATTATAGAAGGCGAGAATGTCATGTCTTTTTATATTATAAAACCGGGGGCTATATAAATACTGTGAAAGTATCAAAACACTAAATCCATGGGGAAATGCACACAGCCTATTTAAAAAAAAGAAACAAGCAGTCAGGACTTTTTTAAGGTTGTGATGAACTACACAGTCACCTTCGTCAGACACGCCCCCAGCACGGCTCGGTTTTCAAAGACACAAACAGCTGATGCTGTTGAGGGAACCCCAGTGGCAATGCTTTCTCAGGCCTGTGCAAGTTGACCAACCACAACAGACTGAGAATGTGGGCAGGGCTTTCTTAAAGAGGCTGATGCTAAGGCCCAATCCCATTTCCAGGTTTTACCTCAATCCTATTCCAGTGAACATCTTTCCCCTCAGAGCACAGTGACAGTGACTGATATCTCCCTCTATAAAATGGGAGCACCCTTCAAGACCCCTAAATGCAAACAGTTGACGTCGATGGTGCTGACGTGATGCCCACACATTTCCAACAGCGTCTTCCACTGTGGGGATTTGTTCTGTATAACAGTGGCAATTGCAGTGTTATCACGATGCTATTTGCCATTCATCTGATGGAGATTGAAAAACATAGACACTCAAAATTCACTCACAACTATCAACCAAGCCACTGAATAAAATCAAACATTTGAAAATAGTCAAATGCGACGCTGTTGTGCACAGACCGGCAGAAATACTGTGGATTCAGTAAGCTAGCCATATAGTTAGCTGGCACAATTGTTTCATGCTTATAAAGAAAAGGAAGGTAATACACTAAAACAACAGAGAGTTCTCATAACCCTCAGTTATAGGTATGCCTCAGTAAAACCTTGTAGCCCCAACACTGCACCCTGCCCCTCTATTCAACAAGAAAATACAATAACGGTGCATATTGCACCTTTAATTGTCCCAATTTTATGGAGGTGCAAACATGACTCCATTGTGAACAGATACCGACGACCTGCAGTATTTTTTTATTCTGCCATTTGTGTTTTAGAGGTATACTTGCAAACTCACTGCGTAAGAACAGAACAAACTGAGAAATCTGGAGTGACGAATGACATGAAACAACACAAAATGTAATTGCAGACGGAGAGGTTCATCACAGCACGGACAGAAATCTCAATTTCTACTTGAGTTCCGGCCACAGAGATGCAGCTTATCACGTGTGTGAAACACAACAACCCCCCTGTCAGTGGTTTTTGGTTATCTGAACAACAATGCAGAGAACACCAAGGCATTGTTCTCGCCCTTCTCTCACTTTTACTTTACCAGCAAACCTTTTATGTTGTTGTTGCGCTGTCCTGGTTCTCTTTCAGACAGCAGAAAAAAAAGAAGGGCTTCTTCTCCAAAAGGTTTTGTTGCCGCTGTAGCTAGCAGCGTCGAGCTGCCTGGTTTCGAAACACAAGGTTCTTTTTTTTTTTATTTTCCCAGTCGGTGGAAGCTGTTCTTCATTCCATTTAACTGTAAATCAGCTTTTGTTCAGACAAAAAGCCCTACAGAGCTAGAAGCAGCGCAGACACAGAACATGAATTACCGTCATACAGCCCTCGTAATATCCTACATATGAATAGTGAACACATGATGAATATGCTAATAAATTCTACAGTATGGTGGAAATAAAATAATTGAAGCGCGTTTGATGTTTTCACATAAACCCCAGAGCACAGCGCGGGAAAAAGGACTTTCATCTCCCAAAAAGGCCTTCACAAACAATAAACCCAGGCTGGCTATTAGAGATGATGAAGAGACAGAACACTGCAGAGCGGTTAAAAATGCATCACAGGCTCAGAGAAAACATCTGGCTCAAAGAGATCTGATACTCCAGCATGTGAGTATGATAACAAGTGAACTTTTCATTTAGACGAACGCACTGAGGCTTTAGATGTAAAAAAAAACCCCTCCTGCTCAAAAGGCGTTGTCATACCTGTACATCAAAGTGGGAGAGATCTGTAAGAGCATTATCTGCTCATTAACGAATACCCAGAGATCACAGACCATAATAATGAGGATGACAGTCTGGCATTAAGCTGGTTTAACGGTATTATATGTTACAGTATCGCCGCTCTCACAAACTCACACATTTAAGCTCATTTTCTTTACTGGAATGACACTTTCGTCTTCCCAGAATGCAGTGCTTCATAATGAGTTACAGTAGTGAATAGCGACTCGGATTCCCTTAAGCGTCCCGTTCTCTTTGTCGGCGATCGTGATGGATGAACAAAAAGCCGCGGAGATGCCGCTGGTTGGGAGGCAGGGGGAGAAAGAGGGAGACACTGATGGAGGATAAGAAGGAGAACAGAGTGTGAAGGGAAGGTGGAGTGAAAGAAAAAGGGGATTTGAAAGGAGGAAAGCAGGAAGAGGAGAGATGATGAAGGGCCGGACAAAGGAGATGAGGAAGAAAAAGAGGAAGGGATGTAAGGAAGGAGGGAGCGGATACTAAAGGAGGCATGTGATGAGGGGAGATTTTCTGCCAAATAACAATAAAAAAAAAAGAGGATGTCTCACTTCTGCTCGAGCTTAGAAAGTGAACACTGCAGTAAAACAGGTCCCACTGATACAGTTCTGCTGCCAGGAAAGACAAAGTGGCGAGGAAAAGTGGCTTAACTCCCACTGCAAACGTCCTCATCCTCAGCCCCTTCAACACTCCAAACTCTCCCACACCCCGGCCCGGGGAGCCGGCCAGCTACCGTGCACTTGTGCAGAGTTTGCAGTTACTGTAGTGGGGTAACAAAAAGAAAGAAGAAAAAAAAAGACAGAGTGGCTAAAAAAAATCTTGAGAAAATGAAGTTACAGTCTTGTCCACCTGCCAGCTCCTGTACTGCAGTGAAGCAACAGACCCTGAAACAACCTTCTGACTCGCTGGATGTCGTGACCGTCCTCAGCTGAGCAGCTTCAGCTCTGCCAAGGATGCTCACTGACTCATGTGTGTGTGTGTGTGTGTGTGTGTGTGTGTGTGTGTGTGTGTGTGTGTGTGTGTGTGTGCGGTTGTTCAATTACCAGTTCACGTGTAAGCAACTGTGCATCCGTGTACGTGTTAACAAAAACCGCAACTATGAGTTGATGAATCGGTTATCTTATGGAAAGGAAGATTAGTGTTAATCACTGAAGTTGCTGAAACATTTGCTGGTTCCAACTTCTTAAACATTATGATGTGCTGCTTTCCGTTGTCATTTACGATGGTAAGTAGCCAAGTAGGTTACGTTGAAACTGAATGTTTCTTTATGTTGCAGCTTTCAGGTTGTTCAGGTGGAAATGTCTGGCTGCTGCGCTTATGTATCTGGAAATGCCTCCAGGTCAGGTGACCTTAAAATATCTTCAGGTGAGACTCAAACTACCTCTCGTACATTTGGCAGCCTCGTTGGCTTGCAAGCGCCACCACCTGCCTCTCAACCTCCTGCTGCGACAGGGGACTAATAAGCAAAAAGTGTGAACGTGATATACCACATTTGGTACACATGTCAACCTTGGATGTTACTGTGTTTTGCATTAATGTTAACCGGTAACAGAATATCCTGGTGACCGGGTCTTTGTCGATTGGACGAAAGAGGCAATTTGAAGATGTCACTTTGGGCTCTGGCATATTGTGCTGAGCATTTTTCACAGATCTTTTAAACATTTTTTTTTTTTACATTTTATTGAATAAATTATTGATTTTGAAAAAAAATGCCGGATTAATCATTAACACCAGAAGCGGCGCACACTGAAGAGGTGAGCATGCCTGAATGTGCGGCGTGAGCATATGTGTGTTTCACCGCACAGTCCACCTCGTCCAATTCACACCACTTCAGCCTCATCAGGTCCAGCAGGAACCTCGTTAGCGTGTCAGCGCCGCGCCGTCACGTCACAAGGACAAGGGAGTAGGAGGCACAGATCCAGGTTATACAACACACACACACACACACACACACACACACACAGAAACCTGGAGCAGTGTCAGGGTTACAGTAAAACAGGCTTCTTGTTAGCAGAGAGGAGTCGCTTTAACACACATGAAAAACAAAATCCTTCCATGTGAACGTTTCATGAAAGGCAGCAGAGCCTGCTCACAAACCTGAAACAATGACAACCCACTCCGTCGATGCAGCTTTTGTCAACATTTCAGTTTCCCTCAGAGGTATGACATTCGCTAATTTTCTGGGATTTTTGCCGGCTTATCGCTCATGAAGTGCAACATTCCTTCTCATCCCTGACAGCTGCCAACCAATGCCATCTTAATCCTGGGTGCTACAGAGCTTTTATATTCTGGCATCGGGCCAGTTTGAACTCAGTGCTGCCAAGTGATACTGCACAAGATATTAAGAATCTAATGGTAACACGTGTTTCACCAACGTGAAAAATTCAAACATCAGATGCTTGTGACCTGTACGACAAATATAATCAAATATAAAGATTTTATAAAAAGTAGAAATTCTGCGAGCAGTAAATACAACTCTTGAGGTAGAGATGCAACAACTAGTCAATTAATTGATCAGTCGATGGAAATAAAATTAGTTGCCAGCTTTTTAAATTACTGATTAATTGTTTAGGCCTTTGTCAAACATTTGCTGGTATCAGCTTCTTCACTGTAAGGATTTGCTGCTTTGCTTTGTAATTTCTGACAGTAAATGGAGATGATTTGGTGAGGAGGTTGGTTGAACCAAAGGGAAGTTGTGTCTTTGGGCTCTTGTTTTGACAGGAATTCTACAGGAAAAATAATAGGGATATTAGCTGATAATGAAAATAATCATTAGTTGCAGCTCTAATGCGCAGTAACTTGATGATGACTGTGGACCTACTATGATGTTAGCTTTTATTGTGCAGTGCAGTAAACAGAGGTGAGGTTTCTAGGGTGAAAAATCTATGTGGACCATAAATGCTGGAGAGAGACGTTATCCTACGATATTCACCATAAATCACTTGTTTTAAGAATCCGATTTGTACACATTCATTTTCAAATGTAGTGTCAGGGTTTGGTTTTGTTTTCACCTTCCAGAGCTGAGATGATGGAAAATGTCGGCCTAAAAAGTCATTTTACAAAACAGGAATGTCTCATCTTTTGGAATGTGTGTGTGTGTGTGTGTGTAGCTTTGTATACAATTACAGTGATTCATACAACTTAAGTACTGTATTCCTTTAAGGTCAGTGCTGTTTCAGTCATGGTTTGCAGTGGCTGCTCTTCTGTCTGTTTCACTGTTGTTTTATTCAAGAAAGCCTGTAACTTAGCTGCAGCTAAAAGCTCTCTATATATTGCATTTTATTGAGCTGTAACAATGCCCACATGTAACGGCCCTGTCAAATCAACCTGACTTCTGCAAGTCGACAACATCAGTTAAAGGAACACCTGCTGGCTGTTGTTTGGAGGTTCTGCCTGTGAAAATATGATCCTTGGACACATTAATGAGGATTTAGGGTCATGATATTATGATGACACAATCTTATAATGTTTTGCATTCTACATATTTCTGTTGTCTGAAGAAATAATTCTGGAGAAACTGTATCAAACAAATCAGTAAATAAGGTTTTCATCCCTTGTAATATCTAACAATGTCAAATAAATGGACCTTTTTTTACACTAAAATAGTTTATTATATAAATAATTATCATTTGCAGGCCTACAGTATGTGATTTATGGATGCATTTGGCATATCATGATACACATCAACATCAGAAAATATACAATATAGATATAAATATACTGTATGGTGACATTAATGTGATATCAATAGGAATGTTGTGATGTTTCCGAATGCCTCCAAACACATCATTTAGCCCTACAGCTGACCTTGCACCACTCCTCCTTCTATTCAATACAAGTAAAAGTGACACACACACACACACACACACACACACATACACACACACACACACACATATACACACACGTGCATATGAACCCACCACCAAACATGGAGCGGTGCTCAACTGTGACAGCATGATATTTCATGTCAGGCGTCACACGGGCACGACAGACTGTGCATCAGTGAAACCATTTTGCCTGCTCAGCGGAAAGCTGATTGATGGCCGAACCGCGTCACATGAGAAATAGCTCACAAGGCTCTCAATCAGATGACCTCTGCCACACTGTACATGCAACACTTACTGCTACATGACTGGGTCTGGTATCAATCACAGCCCATGAGGTGTGCGCAGACTGCAGCGTCACTGAACACAATGTGAACTTTGCAAACTAGGGCAGCAAAAAGGTCAAGATCCAGAAAGGAGAGGACGTTTTCCTCATGATCACCACCTCGTCTCTTATTGTGGTGAGTGTTTCAGACGTCATACATGTCTGACTCATTTCCACTGAAACTGTGGGTGGTTGTGTTATTTTTTTATACCTACCTGTCATGTACAGTGTGAATCATTCACAATATATAGTTTGGACCTTTAAAAATCTTCTGAGAAAGGTAATTATTGGCTGCCATGTACACCCAGAAATATATACAGAGCAAGTATTTTGAGTAAAAGTACTCATACCAGACTGCACAAACTCTATTACAAGTAAAAGTCCTGAGATTAAAATGTTATTTAAGGAGCTCTGTGGAACCTCTGTGTTGGTTGTTAGTTTGTGTCAGCGCACTTCATTTCGGAATGAACTCCCGCTACTGTTGCTCTCTCTCTGTTAGTGGAGCGGAGAGCGGCAGTGAGACGAGGCGCTGGAGAACGTGCACAGAGTCACACGCTTTGTCCTTCACAAAGAAATCCACAATCCAGCAGCGGTAAACAACTTGGACACATCGCCAGGTCTCATTTTTCACACATGGCCAATAAGTGATTAATGCATGTGAGCTTGCTACAAATTGTTAAACAAGAGGCCCTTGAAGTGATTGATGGAAGTCTAAAATGGCATTCAAAATGCAAAAAAATGTAAAAAAAATAAATTTTAAAAAAGCATTACAAGTGCAAGTGCATTACCATTAGGGCCATATCATCGATATGTGTATACTTTTGCCATCTCTGGAGATATAGTTAAGTAAAAGGCATTCACTTCCCTCTGACATTTGGTGGAGTAGTGAAGTAGCCATGAAAACAAAGATAACTGGAGTAGAAGCGCCTCAGATTTGTAGTTAAGTACAGTACTTGAGTACATGTACTTTTTGACACTTTACCACCGACAAACAAGGATACTTAAGTTCTGACAAATGAGATAATAACATCAAAGCTGTTCGCGGGAAGCACCAAGAGGGAAAAGACTGCTCGGAATATTACATTTGACAAATAAAGGGAGTCTGACTCATCGAGATGAACAGCGTGCAGTAAATGAGTTTGCTGAGACAGGCTTTTATAAGTCGCTTCACGGCTGTCAGACGCGGTCAGGTCTTATCAGAGGAAACGTCTGGTTACATTACAGCGGATTGTCACCGCGCCAGACTACAGTGGTCAGCTCTGATCAGCAGTAAAGCAGACATGGTGTGAGAGAGGTCAGAGGCCATGTGACCGCCCTGCAGGGAGGGAACGCTTGAGTCCATTTTGTCCGCTTTTTAAAATGGATTTACCAAACACACCGGCTCCCCCTGAACCATGTTCTACTTTCCAAAGGAGTTTTTAATATCAGGCCCAGACCTTCTCCCTGCTGAATCACAAGTGTAATCACATCTCCTCTGTGTTCACGCTACAAAATTAAAGCAGAGACGTTCATTTTTTTTTTTTTAGCATTAATAGCTCACCTTAATAGCTCAATTATTGTTAATGCCATATTTGCACAATGTTCACTTCCTAAATCTGACTATTAGGTCTCTTAAGAGGAACAGAGAATATCCAGGCAACCAACTTGTCGAGGCTAAATGTCAGAGGCTTGGATAAAATCAGGGTCGTGTCCTGGTTGGAGAGTTGCTGCTGGATCGCTAAAAGCTTTTAGCGAGCTTAAACCGAACACGAGTCCAATGGGCTTTGTGGAGACTGCAGGGGCGTAACGGTGCCACATGGCCTCTGAGGTCAGTGCTTACAGGGAAACTCATTTTCACAAATCCACTTTTTTCAGAAGTCATCAGATCTGTGGCGGCGAAGGAGGAGGAACAGAAAGCTGCTGATACGCGAGTGATATTGTTATGGGAGACTGTGTATTGAAAGTAGGATCCCACATTTACTGCATCATAATGAAAGGTTGTTTACAGGGTTATGTCAGTTCAGGCAGATGACTTCATGCTCTCCGGGCTCTAATAGCTGCTAGAAACAGATCATTTATACAGAATAACTCAATTATGACTTTATGGGAAGGCTTAATTAGAACAGATGAGGGTCAGCTTTGTAATTCAATTCATGTTGCACTGATAGGGGCTGAGATTATCGGGCTTTAAGTGTTACACCACGCAAAAAACACAAGAAACATACAATCAGACTTGTAAAAGTTTTTTTTTTTATTAAAAAAACAAAAACTATGCTGCAATATCTTCAACCAGTCACAGGTCCCATCCCAATGTTCAATGCTGAAGGAGTTCATCTCATCTGCGTCAGTGAGCCAATAAGTACTGCGCAGCACGCTTGCTCTGCCAAGATCTAATAGTGCTGGTGATTGGCTGTTTCCAGGCAAGCAGGAAAAACACCAGGTGAGGCCCAGAGACGGGGCTCACCACGAGCATGTCAAATGTTATCTGTTGTTAAAAAAGGTTTTGTTAAATTGGTATGTCAAAAAATAGTGTTCAGGAACCAGTACTGAAGTCCAGGTATTGGTACCATTATATAAAAAAAAAATAATCTAAAAATGACAAGCACTTACCTTTTTTGTTAATGTTTTTTTTTTTTTTTTAATAAGATGTATTTTAGTTTAAACCAGCAGTTTTGACAGAACCGCTCTGGCAGTTTATTTTCTTTTTCTTTTAGTGAAGACATGTGCAACATTTTTTGTTCTCTCACGCACGTGTGATTCGTCCCAGCACCCTTAATGTGATTTCTGCCTGAAAATAAAAAAATAAAAAAATACATGCAAGTTTTCAAAGGGAGCATACTCCAGCAACAGCCCTGAGCTTGGGCTTGACAGCAGTAAGATGCGGTCTGAAGTGTTGAAGGAGATGCTGACGTCCCTGGGCCAGTTTAAGAAACAGAAAACAACACTTGATGGGGCAACAAGTGCTGCACCCGAGGCCAGCAAAACCACAGAAAGCATCGAGCTCCGCTCGTCAACAGATAAAGGCATATGATGGCAAACAACAAAAAAATATGTCTCAAACCAGAGTGGCAGGAGATGTCCAAAAAATCTTCTTGTTGATGGTTTTGTTTGCTGCAGTCGGTCATATAGAGGCACTGGTATCAGCTAAAAGTTTCTGGCGGTATGTTGAAGTAGTTTGCTTCTCTTTCTCAGGTTTTATAGTTCTCTCATGACTCCATGAATACTGGCTTTAGTAAGGGCCACACATTATCTGACAATTTTAACTAATTCTAGGCTTTCTTATTGTCCTGTTTCCCCAATCTGAAGAATGAAAGACCGGCTTTCTTTGTTTTTGACACTTTGATATTGGCAGAAAGATATATATAAGATATACATGTGCATTTCAAATAATGCTTTATTTGTGCTTTTTCTCAGACAATTCTGTCTTGTGGAGTTATTTTCTGGAATAATGAATCTGTTCCGGCGTCAAGTTCCCTCATGAAATTATCACTGCTGGCTTGAAGCTCTTTTTTTTTTTAAATCAGTTGATTTAGCATCAGCCTTAACCAACAGGTATTTCAGCCTCAAGTATATTGTTGAGGTGATTTCATTGCTTTCGTATATTGACAAATGTCTCTGATTGAATGCATCCTCACAAAAGGGACAGGAGAGAGTAGAAGCAATTACCACTGAAGTCTGATAAAGAATCACCTTGAGGCTAGAGTAATATAAATTCTGCAAGCTCTCATTAATAATGTCAGAAGAAGTGATGGTGTGTGAGCAGTTCTTTTGACGAGCAACAATGGAGGTTGGAGGGGTTTCTGCCAGGAGCGCCTGACGAATATTCCTCTCCCAGCCTGCTGCAGGATGTTCCTCACACTCACCAGTCACAGGACTTGGACTCTGACCAGGAGCCATGATTTAAAAGCACTCACAGGTGACACGGGAGGAGGAGGAGAGGAGGGTGAGAGGGAGAGAGGGAGAGACTCATATTGATATTCTGCTGAGCGCCCGGGCCGCAAACAATCAAAATAAGTGATTGTTTTCTGTGTGTGAATGTGAGGGAATGTGAACCCGTTACGTGCATGCGTGCGCTCGTCCCACTCCTTGTCGCAGTAATTCCTCCTCTCATTTCCATTAGACCGAACCAGCGCCTGTGATTTCAGACCGCAGGCGACGTCGGGCAAAACCTCGAGAACAAACAACGCCTACAAACCAACCGCGATCAGGACTACATGTCAGGATATTGCAACAGTATTAGCTCTACAGCCGCAGTTACTGTTGGACCATTTTCTGAATTTCAGTGCAGTTGAGAGACAATTGGTTTTTTTTTCGATTAAGTGAACCGATGAATGTCTGGCAGTATATCTAAGACTTAAAAACCGTTGTTGTTCAGCTAATCCGCTAACTGATGATGAGACTACAACAAGAGTCTACAGCTATTCCAACAGCTGCCAGTGGAGCTAAAGGCTATTGTCAGAGTGCTAACATGCAATGGACCTTTCACAATTGCATTACTGAATTTTCAAAGTTTGGAACATTTTTTGCATGTGTATTCTGGGTCTCATCAATTGCTTATATTTGACCGGTTTGGGTTGAAATTTGTTATAAATGTTTTTTTTATATGTAATGAGTATTAACACACTAAAGGAAGAAAGTTTCAAGTAAATCTAAAAAAATAAAATCTAAATTTGGTTGCAAGAAACTGAAAAACTTGAAGAAAAAAAATTGATTCTATTCTATTGATTTTTCATTCTGGTAAAAAAAAAAATTCTATTGTTATTTACATTAACAACAATTTACACAAACATGTTGTAATTTATTTTTAGGGATTCTTGGATCCTGAGGACAAATTTCAACCCAATCCGGTAAAGAATAAGAGGCTTAGAATTGGTGAAGCTTAAAATACACATACACAGAATCACAAAAATGATTCAATTTAGCTCTGAGGGCAAAATGAAAAAAAAAAAAATCATAACTAAATAAGTCTTTGTCCCATTAATTTGTACATCTCAACTTCTTTTCAAGAAAATGCACGACAAGAACTGGGAGTGCCTCTGCGAGTTTGTAATGGATATGTAGAATAAATAAAACCCTACTTTAGAGGGAGACCAATGTCAGTGTAATCTGTGAAGAAACATACTGTATACAAAGAGAAGATATTGACAGAATTTACACTCTGGCAGTGTCTTGGCTGTTAGTACAGTGTTTGAGTAGCGAGCTCACAGCAGAGCTGTAACTCCTGCCTGTGTGTTCAGACTTTAGGAAGATCGTTTTTGGCCATTACAGGGGCTCACGCGCGAACAATGACGACTGTCTTACCCCTAAGATGCTTTTGAGAAAACCATCCCGGTTTCGGCTTTAGCGATTTGTCATGCCGCCGCTGCGCCGAAGGGAGCTATGGGTGCATTTTTTGAGAAGTGAGTGGAAATACAGAGACCAAAACAAAAAGTCCCACTCTGGGTTTCTGCCTTCACTGAGACTGATCAAGGGAGCTCTGAACTTGGCTCGCTGCAACCGCTGCCAGCTCGAGTTGCGTCACTGCAGCTCTGGTCTCAGTCAGACGAAGCTTTCTGTAAATGTTAGACCACGCACTCCTGTAGATCAAAGATAGTCATGTGTTACAGCGGCAGCACTCTGTCCCTGTTCAATATAACAACTACCTGACATCGGCTTTGTGTACAGAAGCGCTCCAGTGCTATAAAGCTATGTAACGTTGTTCTTTTCCACATTATTCAGGTCAACATTCACTTTATTTATCACGTTTGGTAACAGCTCTGTTGACTCGAGTGACCATGACATTTTTCTGAATAAAACCCTGTATAGCACAACACACTTCAACAAGAGATCTGTCAACAAATGTACCCAGGAGATGGGTGAAAGTTTACCCGAACAATTTAGAGATGATGCTTTCCTCCTATCTCCGCAGCAGCCGGCTGATGGGCTGAGGCAGACAACAGCTTACGATCTGAGTGACCTCCCAGACTGGCCTGATAAGCAAGCAGTGCAGAGAGCAGCTCTGAAGCTGCTTCCCTGATAAAAGAGTAAGATATCCACTTTGGAAGTTAAAAGTGGTGACTCGCTGGATTAAAAGTTAAAAGCAGATCTGGAGAGACGTCTCTGCTCCCGACGCTGGAGGCTGCGAGCAGCCGCACAGACTTCATCACGGTAACGCAATGAGGATGTGGACGGGGCAGAAGTACTGCAACCCTGCAAGGAAGGTCACTCTTAAGAGGGAAGAGCAGCCTGAGTGATGTTTCACAGGGAATATTGAATAAGTGTAGCGCTGAATTTATTATTAGAATAACTAATGCAAAAGAAAAATGTCCAAATGTTTTCTCTTTCCAGCTTGGAAAATGTGAGTATGTGCTACTTTAATTTGCTTTAAATGATTAGTTTTGTCCCAAAGATATTCAAATAAAGACTTCAAATTCAGCCCTGGAATATTGTGGTGTGGGGCATTTTTATGACATTTCACTGACTAAATGTTAAAAAAGCTGGAATATACTTCACAAACTAAACAATAATGAAATTGTTTTTGTTGCTGCCCTCAATAAGTAAAAGTATACTTATTTAAATATTTTATTTTTCTGCTGTTTGCGTTTTAACTCGAGGTATCACTTAATGTTTCAGTAAAAGGGGTCAAATGTGTTTCAGAACTTTAGAAATGCTCAGATTTGCTTGATAAACATTTTCTGTCCGTACAAACAAGGAATCTTGTTTATAGTTTCTTGTGTTGGCTGCTTAACAGACCATACACAGTAAATGGCTTGTGAGAGACATACGGTATGCCTCTTGTGTCCTTATAATGTGTATAAGGTTCAAAATCTTTATCTAATATTCAGTGTTCTGCAGATCTGATTGTATTGTTTTTAAATCATTTTACTCTCTAAATCTGCTGTTGATAATGCTGCGGTAACATAACAATTCCCCTCGAGTGATCAATAAAGTATATCTATCCATCTTCTTACATTCTATAAACAAAATATTAAGTCAGATAAAAAATTGCAGGATTAATTCTTAATTAAAACAAGCACACCTTGAGGCCCTGGATGGGGAACTGTACAGCAACAAGACAAAAGCTGTGTGTGTGTGTGTGTGTGTGTGTGTGTGTGTGTGTGTGTGTGTGTGTGTGTGTGTGTGTGTGTGTGTGTGAGAGAGAGAGAGAGA
>CAEMYA010000002.1:1708130-1804428 GCA_903131615.1 Diplodus sargus | reverse complement strand
AGAGAGCAGGGGAATGTGCACAGCTGAGGGTCTTTTCTCTGTTATTATCCCTCCCTCCACCCTGACTGTCACTTTCCATCAGGAAAGCACTCCACCTCTCCCTCTGTTCCTCTTCTCTCCTCACCTCCATCAGCAGCCACCCCCACCTCTTCCCTCTCCACAGCGCCGCTCCAGTCCCTTTCCTGCCGACATCCAAGTGGAATTCAGCCAGCTGCTTTGGGCTATAATGGACCCCTGTGTACCGTCACACCTTAGCACTGCGTTGGCCAGGCACCATTTTGATTAAAGACCTCCACTGATTAATTACGCTAATTACAAAAAGCTTTGAAAGAAAAAGAATTTGGTCATTATGTCATGTCTGTTTATCTTTAGTCCAGACTGAGAATGTTGTCTGGAGGTGACTTTCCTGCAGAGAAGAGCTGCATAGATGAGCTGATAAGTTAGAAAATAAATTAATCACCCACTGTTTTGACAATCGATTTCTCATTTCAGTCATTTTTCAAGCAAATATGTCAAACATTTGCTTGTTCCAGCTTCTTAACATTAAGGATTTGCTGGGTTTTTATTTTTTATTTTCATTTATTACAGTAAATGAAGAGTAAATGCTGACTGGAGAAAAGAGGTCATCTGAAGACGTCGCTTTGGCCTCAGGTAAAGTTTTGTAGCCAGTGGCTGATTGTCATTGACTATTGAGCAACAGGGTTGTCACTATTATTGAAAATGTTTTCATCTGTTGTTCATGTCGAGTGAAAAGTTAATATTCAAACTGTAATAGCCTGTTGTACCATCAGTAAATGCATTAGGTGTAAGCGACCCGTCAGTAAAGTAAGCTAACGATACTGTTTTGGAGGACAACAAGCGAGCAGAGTCTTCCTAAGCGGGCAGTAGAGACACGCAAACATCTGAGAAGCAGTGTGTGGAAGTATTTAGGGTACCACACCATAAATGGCAGAGCCACCATCAATAATATGGCGGTTTGCTTATAAAAGGCAGCTGTCTTGCTCTCACACAACAACAAATCAGCTAGCTTAACTCTGAGCATAGCAGCGGCATGTGTACAACCACGTTTGACTGCATATTATTCAGTTAACCTTGTTTTCAAGCTTCTGAGGCCGAACCAAGGAGGATCGCTAGGCTCAGAAGCCAACTTTCTTAGTAGCCAAACTGTGTAATTACGCAACATCATGCTAAAGACTAGGGCCCAAAGCGACTTTGTATTATCAAGTAAGTTTACATTGTGAAATAAACAGCTATAAAACGGTGGATACATTTTCTGGGCGTCACAAAATGAGTCATTTTACTCTCATCATTTGAACCATTCGGTCCAATAACATTTGGAAAGTGTTAAAGATATTGCCTGATTAAATCAATTTATCCCCATTCAAGTGATCTGGGTGCTAAAATCAAAATTATCCAGCTCAGTTGAGAGTAAGTCTTTCATGCACACGTCTGTGGGCTTCACAACATGGAAGATCCATACCTGGGATGTTGAGCAATTGTGGCTTCATGCACAGATGAGCAGCTTTCATAGGAATAAATAGAGTTTTGGCTCCGTGCTGCAACCAGATTTAAGTTTCTGTATCAAATGGCGGAACACAGCTTGTGGAAATGTGGTGGGGAGACTGTGGCCCTTGAAAACTCACCATGGGGCTGCCTATCGGATGCTCACTGGGTCAGACGGTTGGAGGTTGCCGTCAGTGCGCCGGTGGCAAACACAGTTATGTTAGGTTTTGTTTGTCAGTGACTGCAGCGGTGTGCTAATTAGCAACTGCTGCCTTATATGGTGCTTTCATGGTACTGTAATGTCCATTTTTGATACAGTGCCTTGAACAAATTTGGTATCGACACAACTAATACAATGACACATGACTGTGATGCTGTATCTTTTGATGCTAAAATGCACATAAAAACACTGCGGCATTAAAGACAAATGTAACAAGGCTTGTGTTCTGTGTGTTAAGCACAGCAGAAAGTTAATTTAATCCTGACTATGTTTGCGCTACAGCTTGTATGTGTTGCATTACTGTAAGAGAGAAGAGTGCTAAAATGCAGCAGGAACTGGTGCAGTGACACTGTGGGAAATTGGAATTGAAACCATTTCAAACATTCAGCATCGGCACTCATTTGTATTTAAGGGTTTTTGACAACACTACTGTCTTACGGCAACTCTGAGGGGACACACAACTTCATATTCAGAAACACACAGGAAGCCCCCCACCCCCAACAGCGTCATCAGCCACTGCAATGCCAACTCAGTAGACCTCATACAACCGTACTGATGAGCATTACTCACTTTAACTGCCACAAATATTATTTATGTCAATTATTTAATGGTTTGTTACATATTTTATTTTGTACAGTTTATTTTATGAATAATTGTTTTGTCTGCCTAAGAGTAAGTAGGAACTTGTTTTCGACCTGTGTTGCAGGCGGGACAAGTTTGGTTGCAACACGTCAAGCAGGAAGAGAAAATGTGTACGAGAAAGTTGTAAGCAGGAACGTGCAAGCCTCCAAAAAATACGTTTCTTAAGTTTTTCCAGATATATGTATTGCTCCATTGAAGATACCTTTCGTATTAAGTAAGACGATATCTTGGACATTTTTATTTTTTGACTTTGCAAAAGTTTCTGAAGTGGACTCAATCCCTCTTGGTGATGTGCAGCCAGCGAGGTACGTTAGTTTCTGTCATGATGTGTTGTGTATATGTGTTTCGATTCTGTGTTTGGCACACGCTAATGTTGTCTTGTAATTGTACGCTGTATTTGGCAGTTCGACGGTGACTTGTGGTGGTTTGAATGGAGAGTAAAGTCATCTGTATTGAATGAAGAATCGTGGTCCCGTGTATTTCCTGGAGGGAGTGATACTCACGAATGATTAATTGTGACAATAATTGGCAAACTGACTGATGATAAAATAATTGTTAGTTGCAGCCCTACTACAGAGTATTATATAGTACTGTACATGGTCCGTCTTTAGATCTACAACATGTCTGACCAAAACAACAGCCCCACACCGTGTAAAACATAAAAAACACTTTGACACGTTCAAATATAAAAGCTCCTGAGTGCCTGCTTCTGTCTCGTCTCTATTATTGCTTCTTTCTGGACTTTTCTGTTCTAAATCGGGAGTTTGGAGTTTGGAGGCTCCACTCTTTGCTCACTCTGCTTTCTTCTGACGCAAGTGGGATTTCACAGTCAGAGCTGATGCATACAGCACCTGACCTTTAGCGCGTACATAGCAGGAATCCTTTTTACAGCTTCCTCCCACAGACCACCAGAACAGTTCCCACACACATTTACTACATACTGAAGTACATGAAAGACAAACAAAAACCTAAAGCGCTGCCCTCCTCGACAATCTGCAGCATTACATATGCTCTGCAAGTTTACAGGCAGCATCCAGACCACAACCGCAGCACTCTGTTGTTTGTCAGCTTAACACAAAACAGACATGAGAACACGACCAACTCTTCTTTGTCTCCTGGCGTTTTTCTTTTTTTCACTGTAAATCATCGTGGAGGGCTGTTAGCAAAGGGAAATGAACCAGAGGGGAGGAGGTTCTCACGCCTGTGGAACCAAAACAAACAAAAGGCCCACACCGGCAACACAAGCAGCCAACAGCCGCTGATAGGGGTTATCTCTGCAGTCACACATGGACCATCTCACAACAGCGAGCAGCAAACAGCTGTAACGGCCTTTACAACTCCAGGCACACAAAAGGACAGACCCACACATTCATTGTACGCTGCACACAGTCCGTGTTGAACTGACATTTGTTTTTTGTGCATGAAAATGTAAACTATAATGATTCATTAAGTAGTTTCTCTCTTATTTCTTATTTGTGAAAAAAAAAACTCTTTGGTTTGAGGTTAAACTTGGCAGAGATTGACTGACTTCTTGGAAAAAAAATGTTGATCTCGATGTGATTTTCGAGCCAAATAAAGGTTGTATTTATATATCTGCGGGCCAGTGTTGCTAGGTGACATACAGTCAACTTCTGTGGTGCACGAAAACCATGTGACAGCACCATATAGGTTACACACAGTGTTTCTCAACAAGGCCACTTGACTGTCAACACAAAGCTGATATTGTTTTACACTCAAGGGCCATAAAAACACAACTCCTGATATATTATCACCCTTTAAAAGATATAATATCTCACATTTTTTGTCTTAACAAAAGACATTTGTTATCTTTCTAGTGGAGTTGAGTTCCAACCCAAAGAAATTCATGCGTTTACTTAAGGCAAAGATGATGTGACAGGATGGCGAAGGAAGTCAGCAAACACAACTAAACACGGAGTCGCACTGAACGATTTGAATGAGCAATGGTGAACAAAAAAGATGGTTCTAAGCAACGATTAACAATGTCCAATTAATGGTCTGCAAATATGGAATATAATACGTGTGTTCTCATTGTTCTTATTAGTGTTTAATCACCTGAAAAGAATCACTGTGTTTCAACTTAGAATGAGCCCATAAAGGGCTGAGTGGCTATGGATTGTTTGGGACAGTGATGCGTGGTTGCCTGTCAAAGGAGAGCATACCTTTCAGTTTTCATCTAAATATTTGGATAAATTGTACTTTTTATGCTATGGCAATATTGTTCTGTGTTGTTTTTGCCATAGCCACATGTCCACGACAGGAGGTGGCCACTCACATAGGGCAGTGACATGTTCAAACCACTGTGCTTCTACAGTAGCCCAGAAAAGACAAACCAAACAGTGGTGGCTCCAGGGGGACTTGCGTATTTTTTTTAAAGAAATGTTTGTTGTAAATGCGTACATTCTGTATTTTTAACTGTGAGAACTGAAGTCATATGGTTAGAATACACATGGATATACACTGACTTCTAAGCAAAAATAGGTTTTATAGATGAAATGCTGTTATATAATGAAATGTGGAGGTAAAACACGTCTCATGGTTGAAGATGCGACTGAGAGAGTGAAAAACTCGGATTTGAAAATACTGTCCATTTAATCAATTCAGTAATATATTTACATTCCCTTTACCCTGTGAGTCAGTGTCACATTTCTGCTGCGGTGTTGTGTATTTTCATCTGTTGACTGTGCTTTAATGACCGCCTGCTATGAAGTAAGTTTCTCTTGCGGTAAAATGACGTCACAGCAGTAACCAACCTGACCTGTACTCATTGAATAATAATAGTGTTTTGGATGCTGATGTTACATCTATGAGCAATCATCACCGACTTATCCATCTTTCATGAATGTGAACCTGCTCTTCTCTATGCTTTATGCCACCCCTCCATCATCTGAGAAAACATAGGAGAAGCAAATGCTTAAAAGCCAGGCGGCAGAAGCAATGGCTGCAGTGTGAAATCCATCAGACAGGCCATAAGTGTTGGTATATGATGGAGATGGCAGATAAGCCCATGTGTTTTGCTATGGGAGTGGGTGTAGTGAAAGGGGATCAGTCCACAGCAGTGTTTAGAGGTTCAAAAGCCCCTCTGGGGAGGAGAACGGATCGATCCGCCTTGGCCTGGAGCCAATCCCTTCCCTGCCCTCGGCCAGATATTCATCCACACTATACATAAGCCTCTAAGCCTCGAGTGATACTGTATATACAAAGCACTGGGGTTCAGAATTTCACCACAGACTGGTGTTCTTGTCCTGTATTTGTATTATGGACTCCACACCCTGTGTTTTCCAATACCAACTAAATACAGATGTGTTTAGGCTGCTCTCCACAGAGAGGGGCCCTGCCGATTTCTTCTGCGGTGTGCGCGTTGTCGTCATGGTGCTCTGATTAGAGGGAGCCATGGAGATAAACTATGGCTGCCGTCTCATTAGTCCGAGTAACTCTGCCCACAGGAGCTCCTCCCAAACCCACAGGAGAGCAGGGCACCCCCACACGGCCTGCAGGGACAGAACACCACAGCTGCCACCGCTGGCAGACTGCACCATCGCACACACGTCAGCAAACTCCACACACACACACACACACACACACACACACACACACGGGACATAAAGCACACTCAACTCTCCTCCCAGCTCTTGGCAAAAACCAGCGTCAGAAGACGATCATTGGCTCCTCGACAAAATGGGGTTTCCCCACAGGGACACTCCATAAGCCTGCAGCAGAGCGAGTGGGTACGGGTGACCCGCTGAGCTACAAATATAGCAAACATCTGATGTGAAACAGATGCATCAAAATCCATAATAAAACAAGCTCAGTGAGTTTCTTGGTGCGGTGCAACAATATCACTACGGCCTCGAAGCTAAGGCTCATGGGAGCTCAGATCGATGGCCGTGGCCTGGCAGAGGTTTGCCCACGTTTGGGGACAGGACCAGAGCACCCAGAGGAGGAGGAGGAAGGAGGAGGCAGAGGAGGCAGCAGGAGTCCATCAGGGCCGGCCGTGACAGGTTTATCCCAGCCGAGGGGGAAGGTAACACACCGAACGGCACAATGAGGACCGATAAACGTCAGGCCTAGCCGCGGCGCCGTGGTAATGGCTGACAAACGGCTCAGTGGCTCATCTCGCAGCCAGTCAACCCGAGACACATGTGCTGCTCTGTGTTCTGTTCCATCAGAGGGGATAACACCAACAAGAAGAAGCTCCTTACACTACATCCCTCCTGACAGCCAGGCAGAAACACTGCCGCTCTCATATTCAGAAGTTAGAGCATGAAAGAATGGAATACAAGGAATACAAAGAATAAAGGGAGGCTAATATATCATGTGCTATATTTACTCCATGCTCTAAGTAGCAAATACTTCTTATATGGGGCTTCAGATCTTATACACGCCTTCAGAGCCTTCATAGATGCTTTTACATTTCTTTATGTGGCCCTTCTGTTGCTGGGATTGAAGAACACGTGCTACTTGGAGGTAGTGTATTGAAATATTCCTCATTATGGCTCAACAGTGTGTATTAAAGCCTGTTTACTGTATATATGCAGTATTAATGACACAAGGGGTGTTGAGCAGGAATAATGACAAGTCATTTATCCATAAAAGATCTTTCCTTATCATTTTTTAAATTTTCATTCAAATGATTTTTATTTTCAACGGGTTAAGTATTATGCAGCTTCGACCGGTGCCACATGCCACAGAATTTATAGCCTGAGCTAGCTTTGCTACGCCCTTCTGTAGATGGGTTTCTATAAAAACACACATGCAGCGGAGCAAGAAAGCACACACACACACACACACGAGTGACAGGAGCTGCAAGTATATGAGATTTTCAGGCTAGGATAACCATCCTACCTTGAAAATCAGATATACTGCCACACTCAGACAATTTATTTTTCCAGTTTTGACCCTTTAATACATGTTAAAGTAAAAATGCTTTTATTTCCTCTCAATTAAGCTATACTCATGTAAATCTCTACTTGTTTAATTTCCCATTGTTTCTCATAAATGACTGTTTTGCCTGTGGTGGGAGCATTTTAAATCTGATTTAAAGAGGAAAGAAGTTCAGGAACCTCCTGATTTTAACCAACAAGCTCTCATGTGACTCAACAGTGTCCCGAAAAAATAACTATGGAAGAAACTGTACAAATTTACATGGCGACCCAGATAAAATCTTCTCAGTCTCTGGGAGTGACTGATTTAGAGATTTTTACATAATCAACCAGTTATTAGACTGACAGTTGGTCCGTGGGGCTTTCTGAATTTGAGCTATACTCTGTTTACTCAGTATTCTAAATAACACTGCCAACTCGATCCACATAGCATGATGCATATGCACATGAATCACTGCATATGAATCAAAAGGTGACATAATGCAGCTGATAAACAGCCCCCCTCCCCCCCATGTATCTGCTTGTACCTCTTATGATGCTCTGATGTTACATAAAACCTTCAAACAAGAGACTTAAAGAGAAGGTTTTTACTCTCTGTGCTCCGCCTCATCAAAGAGGTGATGAAACATTGCTTTTCATTGCAGACATGACCTGTCCCCCAAGCGTCTAACACAGAATTCCCTTGACTTATAATTGCCTCTAACACAGTGATATGTAGCTGAATCAGACGTGAAAGAATAACTCAGGCAGTTGAGATCTGTCCAAGGCTGGTTTTTAACAGATGCCTAAAACCTCCCCCACATCTCCTCTTCAAACACGGGGACAGCAGGAAGGTGAATCCACACACAGACACAAACACACAGAGAAAACATCTGGTCATGTTCAAAAAGGTAGCAGAATCACTTGCAACCAAACAAAAAGGCTGTTCGGAGGGGATTTTACCTCATCGAAAGCAAAGTCTATCGCGGTTATCGTTACAAGGGACTGATCGCTACTGACATTTCAGACACAGACACAGATTATTAGTAATCAAGATAAACAGACGGATAACCGATATTAGCAACCGCAGTTACCTTGTCGAAATTTCGGGAAAAAAAAAAGACCAGATAACAATTACTTGTGATGTGTAACAAATCAGATAGTCTTGTAGGAGGGACAATGAGTGAGACCAGAGTACAAACTACAGACTGGGAATGGGACGAAATGAATTGTGATTGATGATATTGTCCAGATAACCATGGAAATATACTTAAAACTTAAAATAAAACAAAAACTCAAAATGTCCTTAAACATACCGGAATCACTTTAACCGTACACTTTGTTTGGAAACAAACAAATCAGTAAACAGGAGATAGGTAGTAGCCTCGTCTCCCTGTTGCTCTGTAGATTGGAAGCTTCGGTGACAGGCTAAGGAAACTCACAACAAAATCAAGAAACCACCGCAGATGACTTTTAAAGTCAGTCCTGTGAGGATATTCATGCTTATGCTGAGAATTCACCAAGATCAACTTGCTGTGAGGGGTTTTTATTGTTATAGCTGAAAGGCTGTTATTTATGACGTGTAACCAATCAGATAGAGCTGTGGGCGGGACGTTGAGTGAGTCACGGTTTGGTTAAAAACAGCCAGAGAAGAATTGCATTCCTAAATGTATTTATTTTATGGCCAATCGGACACAAAAAACTGATATTGATCATCTTAAAAATGCTGAATATCGGCCGTGATAATCAGATGTATATCTGACCAATTGGCCCAATACTGGGATATTTATATTATTGACTATTTATTGGTATTGGTGAAATTCTAGCAGATAAATAGAGCCATGAGCCAATAATATGAAGCCACATAGTTTTCTATCACTTGACAATAGCAGCTGTTACAAACTCTGATACAGTAGGTGAGAAGAAGAAGAAGAAGATGAAGAAGAAGAAGAAGAAGAAGATCCCTATACTCTACTGTAAGCATGTCATGGCCAGACGTAATCGATCTCTCAGTGTCCATAACATCGGTCTTGTTCTTTCTCACAGGACACAACTAAAACATAAACCTGGGGAGAAACTTTTTGTTTAACCGCTCAGTATTCAGGTGTTCACAGTGAGATATTGATTAAATCTCTGACATACATTGAGATAATGTGTCAGAAGCCATGAGCACTGTCTCTTAAACCGTAAACTGCGTGCGACATGTGATTGTCGTTCCTCCAAAGCGATGACAACACATTTTAATATGGCAACAGGCTGAGGAGGGCGAGGAGCGTCACGCTGAGCCTCGGCACTCATCTGCCTGATGAATGCTCGGCCCCCCATCGAACACGGTGACCTTTGGCAAGGTCGTGGCATTCCGGCAGCCGCATAAAGACTCTCCCGAATGAATAAATTACTGCTCATTTGGAGGCTTTGTCTCCTGTTTGTTGCGGCGCCTCGAGGCTCAACCTGTGGCTCGTCAACACCGGTCCCAAAGTGGACGGGACATTCAGGAGTCCCCTTATAATCCCCCTGGAAGTTACATAACATTTGTGTAGCAACCCCACCAACCTCTAATATAATGGCTCCCATTTGTGGTGAGGTCAGCCAAACGTAATTCTTTTATTCACCTATTACAGCCATCAGTACTGATGTATAGATAAACTGGAGTGTTTACATCCACATTATCTGTGCTTTAGTTGACACCCCCACCTGTGACACCCTCATATGTAGACAGGAAAACTTCACGTCTCTTACCTGTGTCCTGTCGGAACTGGTGCATGGACTGCAGGTCGATGATGTAAGGGGAGAGCTGGCCGTCCACCTGCCCCAGCACCACGCTTCCCCGGGCGTCCCCCTTCAGTACGTTCTCAATATGATGGCAAACAGCCGCCGTGTAGGGCCTCCATCGCCCGTGCTCGTTCAGCCACTCCCAGACCACCACCCGGGCCAGGTTCTGAGGAGGGTACCCCAGCCCGTTGACGGGCACCAGCAGCCCTGATCCTGGACGAGCCATCTTCCTCTGTGGTCGTCTGCGCTCGTGGGCTCGAACAGCTCTGCAACCCTGCCAGTCAACTGGCACACTGGAACATATTCATCAGCGGCGAGCGGAAAAAGCTAGACTCAGCGATAAGTGCGGTGGTTCTCAATTATCTCATGCTGCTTTCAAGCACGCAGTCTCTGCCGGAGTCATCATCTACAGGTGACTGTTTGCGCTTTGATCAGCCAGAGGCGGCCTCTGTCCTCTCGAGTGTTGTTGTGTTTGAAGTGGCAGATGATGATGGTGGTGGAGATGATGATGATGATGAGAATTGCAGCCGTAGTAGTCTCAGTCCTCCACAGTGGCAGCAGGTAGACAGGAGACACTCTCTGCACAGAAGGACAAGGAGAGGAAAAAGAACACACTGGTAAACAAATGATGTGATGTCTCCCAGGAGTTATTACTCAACAGTCTGTTTTCGAAGGAAGATGACACAAACCAGCTCTGTGCTCGATTCCCATTAATGGCCTGCTGCAGCTCCTGGCATTCTGTTTACTTATAAAGTGTAGCGAGGGGGGGGGGGGAAACGCACAGGAGCCTGTGAGCTGTCTCGGAAGCAGACTAACTGTGATTGTCATCGTATTGGTGTGGACGGGGACAGAGCAGCAGCCAGATGCTATCATAATCCTAGCAGACACCATATCACTCAGCCGTCTCCACACACAGAGCGGCTCAGGTGCAGCGGAGGCAGAGCAGAGGACGCTGTCTCTGTTGCTTTCTGCGATGTGTAAACACAATTCAATCTCCAGGCTCGTCCTGTGTGTGTGTGTGTGTGCGTGTGTCTCGCAGCATGCATGGGTTGATACAGACCTGTAGGCTGCAGTTGTGGAGCCGCACATCTGTCAGGTAGAAGCTGCATCTGACGGGCTCCGGCCGAACATCAGATTGCACAAAAAGAAAGGTGGGGGAAAAAAAACAACAACAAAACAAAACGAGCTGCAAAATCTCGTAACGCACCTGCTTCTTCACATCTGTGATTCCTCCTCTCCTTCAAACTGAAATCTTCCTTCAAACCCTCCTCCCTCCTCCTCCTCCTCTTTCTCCTCTTCCTCCTCCTCCCCCCGCAGCTCCGCTAATCCAACGCTCCGCGCACGGGGAAATAAAAACAAACCCCACCGAGACGTCGTTCTGCGCCGGCGACTGTGCCACAGACTACAGCAGCTTGTTGGTCCGCTGTGTTAAAGTGAATGCATGCCCCAGTTGCACGGCCGTCAGTGCGTGAGCCGCGCGCACATCCCGCTGCTCACGCGCGTCTCTGCCTCGAACGCCGAACGCCGCGCGCACACACGGCGAACACGCATTTTCTCTCGCCGCCCGCAAATTACGCACAAATGTCCGGGCGCACCTGTGCGGTCAGCCGTTGAAAATCGTCCAAAGTGTCAATTACAGCCAAACAAATACATACAACTTCCGGTATCTGGTTTCAAAATAAAACCCCTGCCGACACGGGCAGAGAGCAAATTGAGGCAGAGTAGATGGAGATGGACAGGTGATCAGATGGAGACATTTTATGTTAACAGAACACATCTTAGCATCTGATTAAACACTCATTAACACATTAAACACTGAAGAATTAATTAAGACACTGAAACTGTACAAATACAACATACTGTCACCCTCAGTTAGATGGGGCCACTGTTACACTTCATAGGGCCCGCAGCTCAGGCTCCTGGGGTCCCGTACCTATAGAGCTATCAACAGACCATGGGTACATCCAGTGGTGGAATGTAACTAAGTACATACTCAAATCCTGTACTTGAGTACAATTTTGAGGTACTTGTACCTGTTTATTCCACTCCACTACATGTTGGAGGCAAATATTTTGTAACTCACCTACATTCATTTAACCAACTCAGCAACAGTAACATGGCAGTTTATTTCCTTACTGGTTGCTCTGCAGATTAAATGCTGCATCAAAGCCAGAGTAGCATGTTTTTAAATGTACTTATCTTATCAGCAATCACGTAAAAAATACTGATTCTGATGACCAGAATAATGCTTGACGACTTCAGTAATTTGGTCCCACTCTCAAATTCCAAGTCAAATCCTCCTGAATTATGATATTACTGGACAATGTATCTTTCCTGCTCAACAGGTTTGACAGTAAAGTTCCTTCCCATCATATTCAAACAGTGAAATACTGACAGCCACATACCTTTAAAAAAAAAAAAAAAAGTAAAACAGAACAGAAACTCCAGTTCTCCTTTCCTGGACAAAGACAAGTACATAAGATCTGACAGTAAACCGCAAGACAGCTGTACACAGTTCCAAGAACTACAGATGAATGAAAAGCCAAAGCATCTGTTTGTAACATAAAACCTGGTTTCATGAACATGTGGATCATTGTTTGACGTCACTGAAAGAAATGAGAGAGGTGATGATTAAGTTCCAATATATTAGAAATATTCACAGAATTATGTGAAAAGTAAAAAAAAATTAAATGTCATTTGAGATTGATATCTTGCAGAAGCATTACTATGATTCATACATTACAGTTTTTCATGAACAATGTTGACAGTGTTAACCTCACTGAGGGCATCATGATATCTGATGAAGTATCTGAAGCTACTGAAGCAGCTGAAAAAACTTGCTGAGGCTAATTTTGCTGGCGCTGTAGTTCACAGTGCGTCTGCCCGACGAGCTCAGTGCTGCTGGTTCCTGTCAGTAAAGATCAGTTACATCACATCAGTGGTACTGACTGACTAGACTGACTGGACTGTAACCAATAAGTCTTTACTCATATGTTTTCCAAAGTGACTGTGAGAAATGCGATAAACAGAATTGCTTATTCACAGTATTTTGCTTTAAAGCAGGATATCTTTTTAGTTTTACTGTTGGTATGCCTTTAGAGGCCTTGAAAACCTTTTTGAAAAAATAAAAATACATGTTTAAAGAGAATCTTCATATCAACTGAAAAGGGGTGGCTGTGCTGGTATCAGATGTTGCAGGCTCGATAGCAGCAGTGATGCATTTTTACCCACATCATTAATGGAGCGACACAGGGTGAGATAATACTGAATTCATGTTGTCAGTTAGATGCTTGCAGTCTTCAAAACTCCCATACGATCACAGGTCTGCATACATACATACAAACTCAGTATGGGAGTTTTGAGTTTTGAAGTTTTTTATGGGAGTTTTTTTTTTTTTTACCTACTTATACATTTTAAAGTAAGCAGATAGGTCAAATGTCTGAATCCAAATTATATAGAGGATTTCACTGATGCTGTTGCACCAATGTAACATGTTTACCTGGCGTCCAGGTCTGCCTGTTGCATCAGTCTGTCACAGTTGAAGAGTTTGATGTAAATCTTCCTAAATAAGACAACAGTACCATCTGCTGCCAAATTAATGCAACATGTCTTTTGGTTTTCAGTGTAGTTAAACAGGAGAGGGGCTTTCATAGAAGTGGGCCCTTTCCCCCCTGGTTAGTATAATCCTAAAACGTCAAGTCCCCACACTGATACGTGACACTGATAGTGCCACAGTGTCAGTTGCAGCTAAATCTGTTGACGCCTCCTGTGTGGATGGAGGAGCTTCTCTCCATGTAGGTTCACAATTAAACCGGTTCAAATTAGTCTATTATGAAATCACCATTAAATGTACACTACTACAGCTTTGGTATTATAGTCCTGTACCACTTAACTATAGGACTTTTGTTTCCGTTCTGTAAACATATGGGTTTAAAGTACATCTTAAACTGATGTTAGCTCTTGCAAACTGTTATTTTGCTGTATCAGTATTTCTGTCTCTGTCACTGACCTCCAAACATCCTTCATGTGCACACCGCCATCCAATCCACAGCATTTCTCTCTCTTCTGGAGAAAAGAAACATGTTAGAAACTTACCTGTGGTGCTTCAGTGCAGCCAACAAGGATCTTGGCATTGATGAAGAACTATTTCTCCATTCTGTTGATCATCACAGCTCTAAAAACAGCTCGTGGAAGAAGGATTAATAGAAACATATAGACAGATGAAACTATTAATGATGTTGTCATTGAGTCATCATCTGTTTTTAAAAGGGAAAAAGTTCATTTCAGTGCAGTCTGACTGACTTAACATGCGTGGAGAATAAAGTATAGCTTCTCCTCCAAGTTATGCTTTTGATTTAGCTCAATTAAACAGGTTAACTCTGCACATTACAGATGCAAAATCAGACAAACCTCTCCCATTTTATGTTGGTTGGTCACTTTGGAGCAAGAATCTAGGAGACATGTTTGTCCAACTCAAAAGCTTGCAATTATTTGGAGAGCAGCACCATCGTGTGGCCTGTTAATGTTAGTCAAGTTCAGGAAACTCAGCTCTCTGTAAACATAAGGTGGTGTTCAGCTTTGTGGAAGCTGCCTTGGAATCCAGTTTGCAGGAGTCCTGTCCTCAAGAGCTGTTATGAACACTGTTTACTTAAAACAGCCAGAGATTCGTTGTTTCTACATTGTGGAGGTCAGCACAAAATTACAACGCTGTGATTCCAGTGCTGTACTCAAATTAGTTCTAAGTCGAAGCAACCCTCCCAACGTGACCTCTGAAGGTGATTTAAATACACCATATTATTATTTGCAACACTAGCGACACCTAGTGGGCTATTGGATACACACCAGGGGCAGCTACATACTGTATCCTGCATGTTCTTGCATGTGTTTGTGTCTGTACTGCTTATTGGGATATCTGTCGTATCGAATTCACAATAAACTACTCATATTTGAGGATAAGCCTACAAGTCCTTACACAAGATATCTATAGTCAAGTACAGCACAGATAAACCTGATAATGATGATGATGATGATTAAACCTTAAATTAACACCATACATAAAACAAATCATGGTGTCAGGAGGGTAGAAACCATGTCTTTGTCTTTTTCATTTATACAAAAATAAACCTCTGTAAGGAATCATAGGTGGTCAATCAACATATATTATGATAAAACATATTTTGTTTTTACTGATGCAACCTTCCCACCTGCACACAACAATAAATACAAATTAGTGGAAAATGTTTAATAGTGAGTAAAATACATTGAAATCCTTTAAAAATCAAGCAACTCCTTGTTCAAGTCCATCTGAACACGTATAAGAATATAACTGTTATTTGTGCTTTTTCAATCAAAATTGTTTTGATTTTTACAACATAGCTTTTATACAAATATACATACAGTAGTGATATACAGGGTCACAGACTTCTGGTGTTATTAGATCCTGCATCATTCGGGGGTCATCGATGGCTCGACCTTAAATGGCCTTGAATGATATCATAAACATCGTTAAGAAGAGACCATATGGAACCAATTTATCTGTTGGTCAAACAAGAATTGCCGGTAGGCGTCCGTCACGTGAAGTAACATAACAGCTCACAGAACAACATATATGAAGAGAGCCATGATGGCAGCACTGATCAGCCCGGAGATAGGAACTGTGACAAACCAGGCGATAAAGATGTTCCTGAACAGACGCCAGTCAACTGACTTCCTGGAGCGCAGCCAGCCCACAGCCACCACAGATCCCACCTGTCATCACATGATAAAAAAACATTTAATGGTTGAATGATTGAGTGGAGAAGTACAGTCACTAGAATTATTTATATCTTAAGGAGTCCTAGCTGTGTCTGTGTCAGAACCTGCCGTTTTAAACGAGACCTCTGGACATGTCAGGCTGCGTTTGTGGCGAATGAGGCAGGTATTTTAAAACATGATGTTGTCCCCAACCCTAATCAAGTGTTTTTGTGGCTAAACCTAACCAGAGCATAAGCACAGTGCTTTCACAACAAACCTAAAGAATCATCAATTTTCAGCATTTCCATGGTTTGCAGAAACATAAATTGCCTATAGTTATTCTGGCGATCGGGCTGAGTGGAGTAATGGCGTCCTTAACATTTTTAACATTTGAATCGCTCACAGTCCTTCCCATGTCAACATGGCAGCCTGGTAAGGAACTTTCTTATATTACAGCTTAAAAAGTACATTAAAATATCTCTCTGAAAACATTACAAGACAGAAATGGGCTGTGCAGTAATAGAATCTTAACTCATATTTGATCAGCACTGCCTAATTTTACAGTTTCATCTGAGATACATGACCATCTGTTTCAAAGGACCCAAAATGGCGGCTAACTTGTCATGAACTTTCTAGTTTCAGAGCTAAGTAGTCCACTAAAATATGTTTCTGAAAACATTTTAAAAAGGTGCAATATGTAAGAGTTTTGCTATTAAAATGTTGCTTTAAAAAAAAAAAAAGATTATCAACAGAAATTAAGGAATATTAGTGCGGATGTTTTGTGAGAGACTTCTGTGCATTGTTTTGCGGAGACGTCAACTGAAGGTAGCATGTTAACCAGCTAGCTTTGGCGGCCTAAGGCTGCTGTGCGATTCGTGTTGACACCAACTCTCCCTCATTACTTGGAACTCATGGTCTAGTTATACTCAAGTCAGCTAATAGTACCACTAGCTACACAGCTAACTGTGCTAACTAGCCAACAGCAGCTGCCATTAGCCGCAGTTAGCAGTAAAAAAAATAGCCTAGGCAATGCAGTAACATAACGTATTTTGAAAGTTTGATTGAGTCTTGTTAGAAGGGTATGTTCAGATGGCACTTTGTTTTTCCCTTATAGACATGCACATTGTTTTGGCTCAGATGCTGGTGCTCTAGTGTGATATGTAGCTGGCAGTGAATGTCATATATTTCGCCTTTAATCAACAGATGTGACCATTAGCTTCATGACTATACAACTGTACCATTCTTTATTACACTGAATCGAGTTTCCTTACCTTGCAGTGGGTGGTGCTGACAGGAAGGCCAATATTGGATGCCACAACAACTGTGAGTGCTGAGGCTAGCTCAATGCTGAATCCACTACATTGAAAGGGAAATGTATTGATACACTTTGAAAATAATATATCAAAATTTTAGTTGTTTTAGGATTTAAATACGTGTCATACCTGGAGGGTGTAATGGGTGTAAGGTCTTTGCCCATGGTCTGGATCACTCTTCGTCCCCAGACCCAGAGTCCGGCACAGATGCCCACTCCACCATAAAGAAGCAACCAAATGGGCGTTGGTGAGTTGGACACCACAGAGCCGCTCTCATACAGAAGCCACAGAGCCACCAGTGGACCAATCGCATTGCTAGTGATGAAAATGGCTTCTGTAAATTCTCTGAATGAGCAGCACATACGCAAATCCCTGAGGAGAAAAGCAACCTTGCCTACCTGACATCGTTCCCTCCGTGAGCGAAGGAACCAAAGCACGCCGTGAGGATCTGCAGGAACTGGAAAAGTGAGGAAACAGCAGGTTGGTCAACCTCCAGCTCGTCCTCCTCCGGAGTGGGGTCTGGGCCAGCTTCCTGAGTCACACTCCCTTCCTGGACTGTGCTCCCGCCGGACACCGCTGAGCTGTAGCTGCTGTAGCTGTCCACTCTCGATCTTCTCTGCAGCCCGACTTCCAGGTCTTTGTATTTAGGATCTCCTTGGATACCATAAATGGCCATGGTGTAGGAGGTGTAGCTGTTGTTCCTCCTGATGGGTCTCTCCTCTGTTTCAGTGTCACCAATGCAGTCACCGACCTTCGCCATGTGAAGCTTGTGTAGAAGATCTTTGTAAAGGCCAGAGTCTTTGTGGATCGTGTGGGAGCGTCCACTGTGGGGATCGGTGATCATCATAGGGCCAACAGTGCCATTTAGACCTGTGAAAATAAAATGTTTATATTCATATGTTCATTCTGATGCAATTGGTGAGGTACATCTCGAATGCAGCCACTTGCAGAAATATATCTGACATTTCATTGTCAGATGAATAAATAGGGTGATTTATTCCAATCCAGTTGTTTCTCACCATTCCCTATATCCAAGTCTTTGGTTTCCATGTCATTGTTGTCCAAATCAGCTTCCTCTGAGCCTCCGAGTTTGAAGGCCACCTTCTCACTTTCTGCTGGAGGAGCCTGGGGTTTAGGGTCGGGAGGTGGGGGCTGCTCTGCTGACGGAGGTTTGCTGGTGTTCTTCTCCATTAGTGGAGTTTCACACGGAGCAGGAGCTGTGTCTCCTGAAGTACATCACAGTGTTCAACTGGGATCAAATATGTCACGTTGGAGGCAAGATTGTTTGTGCGAGACAAAAAGTTTAAGTCTAAAATTTGCTATGCAGCCTAGCAGATGATTAAAAACGCACGCTGTTTACATTACTGTTCTTACTGAAGTGTTTTTAGTGCCACTTCAGCCACATTAACTTGATGTTTTAATACTGACCCGTCTGCATAAAAAATGCATTTGTGAATGGAAGTCTGCGGGATTTACTCACGTTTGATTTTCTTCCTGAGGCGTGGGCAGACAACGAACCAAACGAACAAAGCTGTTACGAGGGCACAGCCCAGGGAAATGCAGAGTGTACCCCACCACGGCACTCTGTCAAAGCCCAGCACTGTGCACACAAGACATGAGAGAGAGCTCCGTCTCAGATAAAGAGTAACAGGAGCTCAACGCTTTTGTTTCATTTATCAACAACTGATGCTGCGTCTTTGAAAACAGTGACAAAAGAAAATGTTAGCATTAAAAAGTGTGTTGTAAATACCCAGATGTTATACTTGAGTAAAAGTTAAGATATTGTGTTAAAAATATTACTTTGGCAAAATTGAAGGTTGGTCATACGAATAGTTCTTAGTAGTGAGTAAAAGTAAATTATACATATCCAGTGTAGTTCATGTATATGTACTGTATACTCTGGGTTGACTGGTGTCAGACTACGCACTTATTGGGTCTCATATTCAGCATTTTCTGATCTTTAAGATCCATGAGTTTATTTTCTGTCCAATTGTCGAATAAATTAATTAAAGGAACAGTTCACCAAAATTGAAAACTCAGACGTACTTCTGCTCAGCCCCACGGGGATGGACAGTCAGGTTGAATTTGTAGTAACAGTAGCGTTTAACAGTAACACAGCTTTGCAGCATTCTCCTAAACAACTGAAGTAGATGGGGACTTCTTTTAAAATGTAAAAAAAACAACCCAAAAAACAAATAAATAATGATAATTAAAAATAATAAAAAATAAAATGGCTGTTTACAGCTCATCTGGCTTAATCTAAGTCTCCATAAACCTCAGCATACCAAATTGAACTGAAAAGATGTTATTTAGACACTTGTTCAAGAAAAAATCTTCACTATGGCCATTGAGCTAACGGTGCTACTGCACACTGCATCTACAGTGGGTGTACAAGCTCTACCAGGCGTCGAGAGCGTAAATAACTTCTTTTCAAATCAATTTGGGATCCTGAGGATCCTTCCAGAGGATCCTTCCAGAGACTTGGATTATGTTGGTCAAGCATTTATGGAGCCATTTTATTATTTTTTTTCTCAGTGATTTTTTTCCGACATTTTTTTAACAAGGCCCCATCTGATTTGGTTGTTTGAGAGATCACAAAACTGTCTTGCTGTGAAGCTCCAGAAATGTTCTGTGGACTATGAAACTTGTCCCAGCTTTCCATCAGCACAGGGATGAGTGGATAATGACTGAATTTCTTTTTTTGGGTGAGATGTTCCTTTAAAAATGCACTACTTCAGATGATGCCGTATGTAATCTGTAAAGTAACTAGTAACTTCAGTTATAAAATAAATCTAGTCGAATGGAAGTATTGAGTATCACAAAATGGAAATACCTCAACGTTGTACGTTGTAGTACTTAAGGAAATGTACTTAGTTACATTCCATCACTGCTTATAAATCCCTATACGCTTTAACCTGTTTTTGAAAGCATCGAAACACCGAATAACTCTGACACATTTTAGTAGCATGACCCTTACTACACTTGGCAACAGCTCCAAGAAGTTAAACGTGATAAGTTTTCCAAAGTATCCACGCCTCCTCTATCTCATGAGCTGTGGTCATGTGACATGTTCAAAAGTGGACAGAATGTCTCAATGGTCTGCTCCAGTGTGTCGGTTTGTCCAAACAGGCAGCAATATCAGCAAGGCAACACACTCCACCAGTCAGATAGTGGGAAAGAGACCAGTCTTGCAGCCAAGTGATAGTACGCTCTCTGAGTACACTCACACTTCTAGTAGTTCCACCACTCTTTAAAGGCTAAGCTGCTGTTACTGTTACATGGCAGGTTAGTATGACAATATTGACATTCCCCTATCACGACTTACCTGTTTGCTCTTGAAGACAACAGCAGGTTAATGACAAATACAAAACCACGCGGTGAAAGCAGCGACTTTCATCAGCAACATGGCTGAGAAGCCACACAAATGCTCCTCCACACACAGCTGATGTGTGCAGGCAGAAAATATAGTTTTTTTCTGTGTCTGCGTCATGAAATAAAGTGTTGGCTGGAGCGTGCGTGCAGTATCAGTGTGAGACGTGCGCTCTGCTGTAGTGTGCTGTAATTTTGCACAGCAGGAGTTATGGTGTGTTATATTCCTTGACCCCACACACCGGCCTGCAGCCTTCAGTTGAAGGGCCCAGGCCAGTTGACTTCTTGATAAGTTCAATCCTGCAAATGAAACAAAAAGGAGTGGAAGTTGTCCATTTAATAGTTTAATCTTCCTTAAATTCCCATTCAACTGCTTTTATGGTTTAATTTATGCTTGTTGGTTTTAGTCCTCTGCAGTCCCGTCTTAATATGTGTCTGAGTTTTTTTTCCACAGGTGTTATCTTTAAGGGAACAGTAAAGCAGACGGATGTCCTAATGATGTACTTTTTTTTTAACTATGTGTTTCCTAATTTTCGTCACCTACGTTGTCATGCGAAGAATGTCATCAACCTGACAACCAGAATGTCCTCTGTGTCTCCATTGAAACTTTATTCAGACCTCACCTCGCTCCCGGCTTTTCAACGGCTGCTGTGTTAGAGCAGTGCGGTGAGGGAGAGTCAGTACAATCATGGGGGAATGTGTGGACACGGTACTCACGTGGTGCTCCTGTAAACATGATGGAGAAGAGGTTGATGCCCATAGTGATAGCATAGAAGACAGGGAGAGCTCTGAGGCCGTTGGGGACGGGGTCATCCTGTGGAGAGGAGTGTGTGAGACATGTCCCGGTCAAAAACTTTAAACTACTGAGCTAGCTAGCTAGCTGGTTAGCATGCTGACAACTGCCAACGTCACATCACATAAATGTCTTTGCATATGGCAACACTGTTGGTTCTGGCCATTTCGTACATGTAGCTTTTTAAAGACTTTTTGATAATAGTACCCATACGTTTTCATTAAAGGGCCGATACTATGTTTTGGAAAAGAAAACTCAGAATTTTAGTATTTATAATATTAATGAGGTAATTATACAAGATCAATGAAGATCTTTCTCTTCTGATAAAAATGTACTCTATAGAACTACATAGTGCACCTTTAATCTAGCCTTTACTTTAAATACAGGACTTTTACTTGTAATGGAATATTTCAAATTGTGATACAGGTACTTCTGAGGACTTAATTAACCATTAGTTACTTAAATATTACACTCACAATCAAGCACGTCCACTAGTTAGTTTTACTTTTACACTTACCTTGTTCAGAATGAATTTGCGGACAAAATAGAAGAGGACTCCTGACATGATGCCTGACAGCACAGGTGACAGGAACCAGGAGGCCACTTTGGAGATCAAAAGACATTTAATTAACATTGATTACCAAGCTTTTAGCATTTTTGTTGCTCGTTAAAGCAAACACTTTTAAAATGTTGTGGATAACAACATCCATTCACCGATGCGCAGTATCTCAATCCATTTGACCCCTTGGTGACCCCTGGCCACCATGGAGAATCCAATTGTGGCTCCAACAATGCAGTGGGTTCCAGAGATAGGGAGCTTCAGGAATGACGCAGCCAGCTGCCACACAGCAGAGCCTGTGGGACAAAAACACGAGCGAGGCCTCTTCTCATAATCTGAAAATTCACTTGTCAAACATCTCCTTTACTTTATTTTCACTGCACCTTTTAAGCAGTTCTGTGTAACGTATGTGAATGCTTACCAAACATTGCACTTATGGAGCCTGCCATCAGGACGTGTTCGGAGCCGTTGTACATCCGGACGTCAATGATCCCCTTTCGGATGGTCTCGCTAACTTTGGCCCCCAGCAGCACCGAGCCCACCGTCTCAAAGATGGTGGCCAGGATGCAGGCCTGACGCAAGGTGACCACTCCGGAGCCCACTGCGGTACCAAAGGAGTTGGCCACGTCATTGGCTCCCACAGAGAAGGCCAGGATGAAGGCGATGACGAAGCCCAACACCAGCAGCCACGTGTAGCCTGACATGTCAGTCTGAGCGGCCACAGCCATGGTGGTGACAGCAGCCAGGCTCGCTACAGTACTTGTATCCATCATTATTCAATGAGAACAATCAAACCAAGCTAATGTATTGTGGTCTGACAGAGACCTATGAGGTAATATAGTTTTATAAATAAATTTCTACAACACAATGGATAAAAGAACCTCTTGGTTCAGTTCTAAAGGTTCAACTGGGAAGAAGTCAGAATTTTTTGCGAGCTTGGTATGCAGAGTTCATCTGTAGGCTTCACCATAAAACGGCAGGGTTTAGAAACAGGGGAGACACCCATTGTGACAGGAATGATACACACTGCAAAAACACAAACACATAACTTAGTGGTTAATATTCCTCATTTACAGGGTCAAAACAAAGGTGAAGTTACAGATTAACAAGCCCAGAACCAAACAGCTTCGTTGTGTTCGTTGGGGAATGATTTACAGCATGCTGTGGCAAGGGGAAGTGGTTTTATAATAAAGTGCTTTATATCAGTAATAAGTCATACTGGGCTGAGCCACATTAAAGTCTGACAAACAATTGCTGTAACATAAAATTACAGTAGAGTTATATGTCTGAGTAGGAGGCTGGGGAGCGCTCGGTTAATTACCTCTGCCAAAGAGGTTATGTTTTCATTTCACGTGTACGTTTGTTGGCCGGTTGGTTTGTGAGCAGGATTACACAAAAACTACTGAACGGATTTCCACGACACTTGGATAGATGATGGGTCTCAGCCCAGGAGAGACCCCATCAACTTCTGGAGCAGATCCAGGAATTTATTTCTCACTTTTAATAGTTAGAAAGTTTTACGAAGTTTTGAGGACCGTCCTGCTGAGCAAAACTTGTGTTTGTCGCAGATCTTATTTTCAGCACTAATCCAAAATCCAATTCTAAAATTCCATGCACTTTTCGTTTCGTGCACCACCCAATACTGCGTGGCGTGACGTCTCACAACATTTCTGTTAATCAATCAGGGAATACTGTGTGGATCCTGGTGAGAAAGATCAGCAGTATTGACGGAAGGATGCTGGTATCTATGCGTGAGGACAAACTGAGGTGGATCAAGCGGCCTTGGTGGAGGTATGCGCTCTACTGAGTTTAGCCATTCTAGTTATAACCTGAGTTGGAGTCAGGGTCAGAAATTGCGGCTTGTAGACTGGCACATTTTATTTATGAAATTAATGGAATTATTTTCATCAGAAAACAAAAAAACAGGAAGTACTTCATAACTTATAAATCATGCAATGTGCAGGTTATACATGCATCAGTCACCCCCCAAATAAATAATACTGTGTTGACCAAGTAGATTGTTTAAACGCTGTTTCCTGTGATTTGCTGTTTTTGCATTAACATTGTATTATCACTGTCTTCTTTAAGTATTGACTGTTGTCACTGGCTTTGTAATGTGTTCTTGGGTGACTTGAAAGGTGCTTATAAAAAAAATTTCATATTTGATGATCATTTTTTAAAATTGTTATCATTATTATCATTATTAAACATACCGCTCTGTTAGTGCAACAGTGACTTTGCCCTTTACAGAGTGTTTAGTCTCCTGGGGTGTTATAATAGGATTTGATCTTGGACCAGTAACAGCTGAGAAATCAGGCTGTGTAATGAAGGACTTGTCTAAAAAAAATGTCCTTGTAGCACTTTGTCTCAAACATTCATCAACAGTCATTACAGCAGCCAAAAGTCTGTCAAAATGTCTGCTGCGTAGTAAAACCACAAATTAAATCCACTTTACGCTTCAGAACGGGGCTTTGGAGCCGCCGGCTGACTGGCCCATTCATCCAGGACCGTCAGCGGCCGGTCATTCCCAACAAGCTCCCCATCAGTATAGAAAAGTGCGGTATGTTAATCTCCTTAGCTGAGATTGCGTAATTCAAATGGCGCGACGGCGAAAACAAACGAGAGGAAATGTGAGAATAAGGAGAGAACGGATATACTCACAGGTGAGGGCGACGTGGAGGGTTTGGATCCGGCGCTGTGTGCGGGGAGATCAGCCTGTGTCAGCTCACTGAGAGGATGTCAGCGTGTGTGTGTGTGTGTGTGAGTGTGTGTGTGTGTGTGTCAGAGTCCAGCACTGTGTGATGGTTGACAGCCCGGTGCTGGACGCTGCTTTATATACGAGCGGCTCTCGGTGCACGCCTCTCCAGTCATGAGACCTCTGCCGCCTGAAGTTAATGTGTAGCTGCTTGTTGGCACGGAGGAATAATTACAGTTGTCTTTGACTGTGTTCGTTTCAACCCGAAATCCCCAAATGATGTTTTCCCCTCGCCGCACAGAAATGTCCTTTGTTTCTGCCTAAATATATCCTCCTCACGCTGCGGAGGCAGAGGAGGACAACACTCCGGGCCACAGCGTGTTTATGGTAATCACGGTTTGTTATTTACTATGTAATCGGTGTAATGTTCCCATAATATTCCTCCAAACTATCTATAGGCCCGGTTTCGCTCCTTTCGTGGAGATACAAATACGAAACACGTGCTTAATGAGCTGATGGTTATTTGATGAAGTGACCACAGGTGATGCCTCCGCTCTGGCGCCCCCTACCGGACTGACTTCATGTGTTCAGTCCCAGTAACAGAGCAGTTCACATCATCTCCTAACGTTATCCTCCAACTACATTTATTTGACTTTATCAAGGTACTTGTTACTTTGCAGATCGCAGAGCCAGGGCAAGAGGAGCACATTTTTAAAGGAGAAGTACGCCTAAAAGTTGAAATGCAGCCCCACGCTGATGCAAATTCAGGCAAAGTTTCATAGTTCACGAAACATTTGTGGAGCTTCACAGCAAATCAGCGCTGCAGCATCTTTTTAAAAAAACAAACAAACAACGGAAGTATCTGGGGATTAAAACATGATATAGATCAAATAAACTTAAAATGGCTCCGCCAGCGTAGAGGCTACAGTCAAGATTTTGGCTGAAGAAAGGCGTTAAAATGTCTTTTCTAATCAATGTGAGATCTTGGAGGCTCCCGGAGACTTAGATCACACTACGTGAGTTTGAGAGCAGCATATTGCAGCGCTGTTTTGCTGTGAATCTCCAGAGATAACTGTGGACTGGTGAGAGAAAAACGACTGATCGGTTAACATTATACAAATAAGGCAGTCTTTCCATTTATTGACTTTTTAAAAAGTCCTCCCTTTGAGTCTCTCTCTTCTCGTCTGTCTCTTGCCGTAAGAATGTTAGAGAATTCCCTCCACAGAAATGTGCATTTTGCAAAGATTTGACCCAGCTGAACCCAAGTTTGGTCAGTGGAAGGTCACCTGTTGTGTGCACGGCCCAGGAAGCAGGTGTGCCTAAGCAAAACGTGAAGCAACAGTCACATACTACAGGACGTTACTCATCAACCTATTCTGAATACTCACTGTACTGAAAAAACTCCTCCGGACTGTCAGGCCGCCTTCACCGTCAGCAGAATCCACTCTTTTCCGAGATGCTACATTGCCTCCAAATCTGCTGATGGGTTCCTCTTCATTACTCATTTATTAAGTGTCTGCCGGATGATGTAGTTTGGATCGTGTGGAACATTTTGACCTTCCCCGAGCATGTGACGGGTCCAAATCCCTGTGACTCACAACGGCAGAGAAACAAAACGTGAAGGTGGCAGAAAAACTGCAACATGTCTGAGTTGTTTGCATGCGCTTTTCAGAAAAGAGGCGTCAGCGAGCTCATCCTGTGTCATATCAAACAAGTGTTCGTTCAGTTTAGGCCGGTGAGCTGACGTTTCAAGCGTCCATTTGCTGAGCGTGCATCTGAAAATCAAAATATTGCTACACTATGAGTTTTCTCCTGCTCAGATCAGCTACACTGACATCCAGAGAGTTAGAAATTGGCGGCCAAACATTAACTTGTGAAGGACGGTACTGTATATACTGTACAAACCACAGACATCATTACCTTTGCTGCAGCCTCCCCTTACAGGGAGCTTGATTTGATTTTTGAATAAGCCAGATGCCAGATATAAAAGCCAAATCCTAATTCAATTCCCAATACTGTATTCACCAGTGTATCAGCTATACATACCCCCTGTTGCCCCAGACCGGGGAATGTAAGTGTCAACAACCAACGGATATACTGAAACTTTACAATTCTTCATGGTGCAACTTTTTCTTTGAATTTTATATTGTGCTTTTGGACTGTTCAGGGTTAGGTGTTGCCACTGTCATGGCTCTGAAATGGCGACATCTTGTCTTAAAATAATCTGGTGTTTTCCCGACATCTCATCAAAAAATGTCCGGTTTTTCTGGCAGCGACACAGCTGGTAAATGTCCGGACGTCTCATCAGAAATATGTATTTGTTGCAGCTAACAGTCGGAAAGTGTCCCAACATCCGGCCTCGTTTCTGCCACCAACAGAGCAGTAAAACGTCCAGATGTGTAGTCAGAAATGTGCGGTTTTGTTGCCACTAACATGGCTCGAAAATGTCTCCTTAGATAATTCCAGTGGTTTCGAACAATGCTTTCTCGTTTTCTCCTCGCTGTCGGACCACCACCATCTCCTGCTCCTCCTGCCGACATGATAGTCAGCTCATATACATGTAAGATGAGAGTGATATAACACGCGTTGTGTAATTGTTGATATGATACACACGATCCGTACAGGATGACAATGATTTATTCTTTTTACGACTCAGCCGATGTAGTTCCTCTTTGTTTTTAATAACAAATAGTGTTTGTGGATTCTTTGTTGTTGGATTTTTTTCCATTTAAGTCTTGTTTTATCCTGAAAAGAAAACCCCAAAACATTTGTTTGTGCTGTTATATAACTGGGATAATGTTTGCGACGAATGCTTGTGAGGGTTTGTTGTCTATTAAAATGTCTCGGTGGATGTTGCGTGAAATGCAGCCGCTCTAACAGCAGTTCACGTGTCCAGAAACTAGGAGTAAGCACAAAGCTGCTTTAAAGGAGCTTGATTCAAATCATATCCAGTTGCTATTGTGGGTTAAATAAAGCTGCCACCCAGCGGTTTGTGACCGAACAATTATCATTCAAACAATTATCCCACATCTTTGATCATTTAAATACAAAGAGGTTGAACCAGAAGCTCGAAAATGAATCATGCTCTGCTCCCCGACAGAGACGGAGTCATTCCATGCAATCATGTTCTCATGAGATTACGGCTGTAATTTCAGTTATTTACAAAATGCTTCATGCTGTGTTGACAGTGATCTAACTTTCGACAGACAAGACAAAGTGCAAGAATTTTCCCAGAGGGCTCGGGCCAATCCTCTAAACTGTAGTCCAAACTTAATTACCACTGCCACAGTCAAATTGAGTTAAATGTTGTTTTCTGTCATGTTTGAGGTATTTAGAATCATAATTATCTTTTATTGTTGCCTCAAACGACAATGTGCATTTGTTGCGGAGCAGCTTGAGAAGTTTTTTCTCTTAACATTCTCATGACAGCCACTTTCAACTTAGCCGTACTAGACGGCAGCACTCAGTAGTCGAGCACTTTCTTATTTATTTCAAACGTGCATTATCGTGGCTTAGTGCATCGAATAAAGAGTTCACCTGAGATTGGGGTGTTTAAAAAAATGTTCTGAAATGATACTTGAGAACCTTTAAACTGCAAATGGTGCTAGGTAATCGCTCATACAGACTGGCCCCTGTCCACTGTAGTACTGCTAAATCAGATTTTAAGCAGATTAAGAGCATATGAATGAAGTGTGGCGTGCAGCTGTAAAAACCTGTAATGGAGTCGCCTCCTAGCGGTAAACTGAGCAAAGTATTGTGTCTCCCTTTCTCTCTCTCTCTCTCTCCGTTTAGTTTCCAAAGGTCACTCTGTCAGGCAACATTTGCCCCGCAACAACACGTTCGGCAGCAGAGCTGTGTTTTGAAGCCGTCTGTGCTGTTCGTCGTGCAACTTGAGACCGTTTGGCAGTGACGCAGTTGGCTGTCTGAGGTTTACCCAAGGGCCTCTAGATGGCATCAATGCCCCTGTTCGGGTTACACTGGTTAATGAGTGCACCTCATGTGGAAATACCAGTTTTAACACTTAATGAGGAAAAGTAATAACCAGCAGTTTAGTTGTTGTTTACTTCTTTGTGTGTGGACTTCCTGCAAGTCTGTTTGCCGTATGTCTGTCACTGTGTGGTGGATTTTAAGAGGTTTTTGTGCAGCTGTCTCGACTCAAACCGCCCTATGACATAAGCTTGTCCACTTTTAACGATTTGTCTTAACAATTATTGTGTAAAAACACATTAAATACACATTTTCCCCTTCCATGATATGCAACTTTCCTTTCACGATGTTCACCTTGTGAGCACATTACGGTTATTTCCCAACTCTGTGTAATTGACTCAGCTCTGTAATTTCAAAGACAGAAGCTTTGGATTTTCTTTTAAAAATGTGGCTTATCGTGTTTAAAGTTGGACAAGATAGGACATGCAAATAAGTAACTGAAGAGCTCGACTGGTTCTCATGCTCAGGCCTATATTGGCCCAACCCTTCCTTCCCCGCTTCCCTCCCTCCTATCCCTTGCCAAACAGGATCTGTAGGATCTTACAGAGTCATTTTCTCAGGAGACAGGAATGTCAGAAAACAAGGCCTGGTGCCTGCTGCAACATGCAGCCTACATTCCCTCAAACTTACAGGAAAAAGTCCCGAATGTGTTGCTCATGCATCCATTTAATTTCCACTAAGTGTGTGGCAACAGGGCTCCGTGTAAAACGGCATGTGAGCTCCGGACGTGGTGCAGACGCAAACTGACTCACTTCACTTTAGGTTGTCTGGTAAACCCAGCCCATTTTCGATGGGGCGATTTGACGACCTTTGGGTTTGAAAGTGTGAGTTTATTCATTTTGTGACATCCTAAAACAACGTTTATCATCCATAGTTTAAAAAAAAAAAAAGGTTTGTCAGGTGACACAACACAAATGACGACCACACACAAAACTATGAAAGAATTTTTGAGATTTTATTTTTTCAAGATCTTTTGAAGAGTCTTTGTTTTGTGTACAGCTTTTAAGCATTATCTTACAGCAGATAGGTGAGTCGTTTAGACTATAAGAAACCCAGATGTATCAGAATATAAATATAATACAAGAAAACTGTGGCATTTAGGCTGCATTAAAAGAATGACACAAAATGAAAAAAAAGAAATGTAAAGGATCGTTTGGCTGATTTTTCAATCATCCCACATTACCATCCACTGTATCTCAGATGCTATCGACAAGCAGAGAGTAGAAATGTAACAAAACAAGGACGTCCCATTCATGCTACATTCATCTGTGTGTCTTAAATTTGGACACATTGAGGTCCAAAGTGACAGCACGCCTGGATCTGTTAGCTCTCAACACCAGCGCTGGCGTTTTCCATCGCTCAATAAGCAGAGCTGCGCGCAGTGAAATGTTAAAAAGTCAAGTCTCTTTCCCACTTCAGGGATCATTTCCGATTCAATTGATGGACCAGTGGCTTGAGGTCGGCGATGAGCTGCTGGTGGACTCCTTGCGGGACTGATTGGAGCTGTGGCTGTAGGTGGGGGAGTGAGTAACGCTTGGACTGCTGGGCGGTGTGGAGGAACAGGAGGAAGACTTGGATTTGATCTGCAGCCACTTGTCACCCAGTGCCTTGGCGAAGTGGTCGTCGACGGACAGGCTGATGGAGAGCTGCTGGGAGCGAGCCTTCTGGTAGTTCGCTCCGAGGCTCCTCTGGAAATGCTCCTCCACCACGTGGTCGTAGGTGGATTTGGGAGCCGCTGTGAGAGAAAGGATGAATGGCACACATCAAATACACACCTCAGTGAGTCAGTAAAAGTGAGTGGATGTCTGCAGTATGACTGGACAGTGACGATTAGGGAGGGGCCGTCTAGTGGATTAACTCATTCACAGTGAGTGTGAGACTGACCTGATGAGTGGCCTCTGTGGACCTCGGGTCTGCAGGAAGGGTTTCTTAACGAGGAGACGGAAGTGATCACAGAGGGGCGCATCTGAGGGAGCAAGCCAAAAGAAGATGAGTCATTAGTTACATGAAAAGACACAGAGAAAGGACTTTGTTCTGCCTTCCTACCACAGCAGCCCTACTTTATGTCTACTGCTTATCCCACAAAATGATTAGCATCACCTAAACCTCAGGGTGCACTTCGTCCCATTACCACAAATAGTGTACAAAGTTCAATTGGAAAAACCAAACGATTTTGAGGACTGATTAAACTGGTTGGGTCTGGCCCGTGAAAGACAGATCACTCCCAGTGTGGTGGCATATGCAGGTCAAAGAGGGAGCAGTCTGTTTGGTCTTGTTGATGGCATTCCTCCCTCCATTGCTCACATTTTCTTCCTGAATCCTGCTGGATTGCATTGCTCCGACAAGCTAAGGCCTGCATGCACTCCTGGAGGAAGAATGTCTGTGCAGTTGGATTCACTGACTACAGGTGGGAGATGTACCACCGCTGTGGTTAGCCTCGGGCTACACTTGAGACAACAAAGGGACGTGCAGTGATGCCGCCATACATGAGTTCTGGGTCCTAACATCCCGCATCACGCTGTGTTTGCACGTGAATTACCTGGATTTGAGTGGCAGCAGAGCTTTTAGTCTTCTCCTCTGTGTTCTCAGGGTCTTTTCTTGGTTTCTTGATGAGGGCGAGCGGTTCATCCATGACCGGTGCGTAGTACACATGGGTGGGCAGAGGGCTGGTGGGGCTTGGCGTTGGACTCCAGGTGGACGTGGGGCTCTGAGGCCTGTTGAACACCGCCGGCGCCGGTGCTGCTCTCTGGGCGGCTCTACCGCTGCTCCTGCTCAGCGCACGCTCTCGCCTGAAACGCAAAAGGATCAGAAAATGTCACATCTCTTTGGCAGAATTCATATTTGATCAATCACAGTTTAAATGTGAATGATTGCTGGAAATGCGAGTACAACTGCTTCACAAACCTTTCCTCCAAAGTAAGGCCTCTCTCGTGGCTGCGCTTGCGTTTCATTGGATAAACTGTTGGGCCTCGGGGTCGGTCATTTGTCATGTGTCTGTATCTGTCTTCGCTTCTGAGGTGAGGCTGACCTGAAAAACATCAAATTCAAGTGCAGATTTAGAATAAGCAGCTTTGTTAAGGCCCATTTTCTGAGGAAAAAAACTGTAGCCAGAAGGATGACCATTTACTGGAAGTGACGATTTTACTACAGTTGTGTGTCACTCAGTGGTGAGTAACGACTTGTTTTGATCCGTGACATCAACCTGCATGACTACTATTCGTGGGAAAATGTTTTTTTTTGTCACCGTTAATTGTAAACTCCGTTAACTCGTAGAACCCGATCTACCTGATCGGTGAGGCTTACAACACTCCACAGCTGATTCAATGCTAACGGTAAATGTTGTTTTTCTGCATGATGTTGGCAATCAGCCCTATCACACAGTCTAAAGGGCGCAATCAACAGGTTCTGTTATGGATGTGTGCCACATATCTAACAGCTTAGTCTTTGAACGACCCCGATTTGGGCGGCACCCATTTGTGAATGGTCCATCAGGGAGAGTACACGCTGGGTTTTCTGCACCTACACAAGTTGAAACACATCAAGATGAGGAAGCTGGTGATGTCACTGGTGTGTTGAATAAGACACAGTAAAATATGATTTCTAAGTGAAATTATTTTAGGTGTTTTTTATAACACTTACCAACTTCGACTCAAAGCAGAAAAAAACCAACTTATAGTTTTAAATCCAAGAACTCTGAGCTACTGTGGCACATCATGTCTGAAGCAGTCGTGCCTACAGTCAAAACACAAAGCTTTGTTTGAAAATGTACTGGCAGCATAATTACACTGTGGCCCATTGTTTGACTGTATGCTCAGCTAACACTTGGAAATAGACACTGATGGGGCAGCGGGAGTCCTTCAAAGCTCCTTCAACTGTATTCAAATTTGTCATTCTGGGTTTTAAAAGAAGTCACACTTCCATGAAGCACCTTGTTGAAATCTAACAATGAGCTGATGCTGTTGGTCACTGGAAGAACAATACACGCTGTTCACAGTGTCTTCGCGCCCCAATCCACATTACCTACTTGGTGAGCACTCCAACACCTGTGAGCAGAGTGCCATTGTGGAGGGGGAGGTATAACCACACCTATGCTGATTTTCTAACGCCTCAGGCATGGATATTTCTTCCTTCTTACCAGCAGGACTACGCTGCCTGACCTTCTGTTTTGCTGTGTTTAATCAGATTATGGCTATATGACAGAAAAGCAACCATTTAAATGAGTTCAATCTTGGTGTTGATAGAGAGTCATTTATTCTTTAGTCTAAGTAGATGTCCTGTATGAAATCTACTTATTTTTCCCTCTTGATGAATATGATAAACATATTTTTCACAATGTTTCTTTTAAATGTTCTTGTTAGTTTTCATGTCACTGTCACATCTCGTTCTTTCGGTTTTAAACAGTTTATGCATAATCATCATGTACACAACAAAAAAGGCAAATGACACTGTAATGAGCAGTATAATATAAGGTAGGTTAGGGTTAGGAAGGTTATAATATTAAAAGGCCATGCTGTAAAGATCTTAACACATAAACCTGAAATATCAAAGTGTTACAGCACAATCACAGCACATGATTAGCTCCAGTGATTGAAGTGAAGCAACATGAGGCGCTAAAATGAAAGTAATGATAAATCTTACCCTCTAAAATGTAGACCTTGAAGCCGCTGCTCATCCGAGTAATGTATTGGAAATTAGCCACAGCCATGACTCCTTGTCTCACTGAAGCCAACACACAGAGGAACACCTTCTGCTGGATCTCACAGCACACAATGAGCCTCAGTTTGAGATTGTATTGGACAGGTAATGAGATGCTGGGACTGAGCACAGCCAGGTAAAGTATCAGGTGGGTGCAGATAGGTGCAGTGGCTTCCCTGTGACTCAGTCCTCGCGTTCCGATTGGCTACCGCCTGGGCCAATCAAGAGGCCGTTCAGCGTTGTTATTGTCCTGCGGGCGGAATGAGCTCACAGGTCAGCCTGTCTCTCAGGTAGAAAGTGGTAAATGTCAGTAGAGCGCCACAGAATCCACCCTGGCTTTATTCAAACTCTCTCTTTTGTACAAGATTATCATCGCAAAATATTCACCCCTTTGGTCTTGAACCATGTTTTATCGCACAGTTTTTTAAGACTTCTCTGAACAAAGTGAAGTGTGTCTTTTGTTTCCCTCCATGCAGTCAGCACCTGTCCCCCTGCCCTCCCCTCCCCTCCCACCTAATCTGAAATCTCACCAAACTGCATTTTTTCGAGCTCTTAGCCCACCGGAGCTCCAGTCATTCCACTGACCTGCCCATACACGCACGCAGCTGCACTGTGAGCCTGCCTCACCAGTAATCCAAAGGCTTTTGTTGATGGCCAGACAAAGACTCCTAAGTCCTGGAAATGCTGCTGCCATGAGAACAATCTCGCCTGAGCACACTGAGGAGTTTGGCCACAAGTAGAAAGTCTTTCGGAAGGCCACTCACCACAGAGGCCGTGTGACACTGCACACAGAATAATTATGGGGATATGTGACATATACGAACATATCAATTATATGTTTATGATGGATTATGGTTAAGTTAATTGAGAAAACTGATCCCCTGTGCTGCCGTAGTGTCGGCCGACACGTTACTCTGCTTCAAGCCATTTAATGTCCCGACAAAGTGACAGAGGACTGGTTCATAGGTGAGAAAGAGCTGCGCATATAAAGGTCCTACTGTGAATACATGCATGAGAAGTGTGACGCTGAGCTCAATCTAAGCTCAACAGTGCCCCCCCCAAGTCATAACCTGAACTCCATCGCTACCTGCACTTGGGTCCTGTGCATGCATTTAATCCAAGAATGGCAAAAATGTTGCACTGATCTTGAGAACACGTGCCATCAGTGGCAGATTCCTCTCTTGAACATGCAAATCTTGGTTTAGAATGTGTGGAATCTGTGAGTGTGTGACAGTTGTTCTAGTTTTGCGGCATTATTTGGCGTCTGCACGTCAGAGGGCTAAGAGTGATCTCTTCTGGTTGTTTTGTTTATGTCTGTACTAGCACAGTGACAAAATCCCTTGCTCCTCATGCTGAAAAGGTGATTAACATAGTGCAGCAAAAATGGATACAGTTTGTAGTTTGAATTCAACTATTGATGTATTATTAGTGAAGTTTGTTTCAATACACAATAGTACTCCTCTTTGTCTGATCCAGCTGTTTACACAATCCCCAACATGATGCAATACTCCATATGACAAATTGTGACGTGGATCTTCATAGTAGTAGAAGGCCCAAGTGTTTACACTGCAACATGAACATTAGTATTCAGCTAGTGATTCATTATTTATTGGTAAGTTGATTCATTAAAATGATAACACAACAAGATATGTCTTTATTCACCCGGGACTGAAACCACCAGATATTAACCTGACAAAACAGAAGCCATACACTACTGTTGAGTAAATAATGTAACCATGATATTGTTCATAAAATCAACAAAGACTTTAGAGCTTTGCTTTGTTGAGTGTTTTGCTGCTCTGTGAATGAATGCTTTCCCACGCCTGTCTCTGCACAGCAGTCAAACTGACTGACTTTGGCATGTTGACAATGACTAAATATTTTGGACTGAACTTGACAGTTGTAAGGTTAACATTAAGGCAAGGCAATTGATAAACTGCTAACTAAACAAATGCAAAAAAATGAAAATATAAATAATTATCTTTTTAGTGACGATTATCTTGCCATGAAAAAGTCTTTAAATGTGTCTTTTAAGCTTTATATGATACCGAAATGCTGTTGCAACAAATATTTTCCAACAAAATGGGACGTGGACACTTTTTGTAGTGAATTGGTTCATCAAAATGTGAACAGCAGCACTTAAACATGGTTTTTAAAAATCACATTTTTCATTATTTCATCAGCATATTTAGGCTAATAATTGCTAAATGGAGTGAGAGAAAATAAAGCCCACCTATCTCTAGCTGTATTTTATTCTACTAACTCCAACCAAATACATTTCATAAGGACCACATACTCGTATTACAAAAAATAAGAAACAATAACTAGTTCATCTGAAAAATCTCATTAACTAGTTTGATTATAGTTACACTTTCATGGAACACTTGATCACATTTTTGATTACGTTTATAAAATATGACAAAAATTATGATTTCTTTTCACGATTATGTCACTGGTGGGAGAAAAAACAATGTTGAGTCACTGACTAAAACTAGTATTAGCTTTTGTTTTTGGATGATGATTAATAGACAATTGTGCTTTTAATATGATTTTTTAAATTCAAATTTACAATAGAAGACGAGCACTTTTTGAGAACGAAGTGCTATATTGTATATATGATATAGCACGAAGTATTTCCACAACCTCGATAACTTAGAACCTTCATCAACAATTTTTTTTTCAGAAAGCTCTCCTCTTGCATTGCAACGGCTACACCAAAGAAATAGCATCCCACATGTTGTAGAATACAGTAGACCTTTAGTATGTCCCAGTACTGTATTCCTGAAGGTCATTTGATTTGACCAAATGTAGCTGTATTTACTTGCATCAAAAAAGAACATTTTTGAAATGTATTTCATCTTGCAGCATCCGTTTTTTTCTATTAAAAAAAAAGTACAGGCAGCAGTAATGTGGATCTTAGTAGTAGAGGGCTAGAAGTATAAGTGATGGCACCCTCCCACCCCTGTCCCGGAACAAGCTACACCCTGACAGGACCAAAATAAAAAAGATGTTTTTTTGTGTGTGTTTGTTTAATCAGGACTCAGAAATACACCCAATAAAATCTATTTGAAGGCAAACAATATCTCCCAACCCCTAGAAAAAAATGGGCCATGATCCCTAAATTTAGAACCAATATTGAATAATATAGGTCAAGTATATTAAGTATAATGTAAGTGCAGATTTTAAATGTTTGATGTGATGTATTCCAAAAGTGTGATGTAATGTGATGTAATCCAAAAGTAATCATGTAATATTTACTTTATTTATCCCACAACGGGGAAATTCACCTGTTAAAACGGCTTGAGAGAAAAAAAGAATCAGATAAATCTACATAAAGTTAAATGGAAATAAATAGAAAACAACAAGATATTTACAAAAAGTGATGTTCATGAGGTTCCATATGTATTCAGTAAGTGACTACATTCCAGTAATTTCAGAGTAATCTGACACAACACTGACTCTGCTGGTTGATGTCTGAAATGCGCTGCGGAGTGTTTATCAGCGTCCAGCGGCCAGCTTCCATAGTAAGGGCCCGGGGCTCCCCGGGGGTCCGCGTTGATCACTTGCTCTGTGTGTCACCAACAGATGGCGCATCTCACGACCTGTATTGACTCTGAAAATCAAAAGTGACACCTCGTGTCAGCGGCCCGAGAGCCGATCAGCCGCTGCTGCTTCACTGACCGCAGCAGGGAGCAGAATCACATCAACACCCGTGAGCACCCCGTGGAGTCAACAGCAGGCTCGTGTCTGACAGCGAGCGACGCCCCTGTGTCACCCTGTCCTCATCAGCACCACCATCATATCCCAGCACACAGCTGCGTCAAGCCACACGCGGGCAGGCTGAGCGACACAGGAAGTGTGATAATATTCCCCGTGATACAACTCAAACGACGGAAACATATCTCCCTATTTGGCACTACAGTTTGTCACTATAAACCACGTGCTGGATTTCAACTAGATCGCCAAGACCCACCCCAGAATCAAGATACAAAAACATCCCCAAGAAATCAACACGCGTTTATTTTGAAAGCAAGACCCGGAAGTGCCGCACCTCACCCCGCCGAACTCGACTGTGGTCCAGCCTCTCAGGCTCCCTTCCCTCAGGATGACTGGGAGTGACGCAGGGCAGGCAGACGAGGGAAAAAAAAAAGAAAAAACTGGGGCTTGAGGGGAAGGACAGGGAGAACGGCGGTGATGCAGGAAGGATCGTAGCTTCCATCTCACAGGTTCAAGCCCGATGCTCGACCTGCCCGCCCGCACACACACAGGACAGGAGAGACGCGCAGACGCTGGCTTTCCTGTGAGAGATCATAGTAAGGCACCATCACCTCATCCTTCGGGGCGGATCATCGTTGGATACCCTCCCAGGTAGGCTTGTTATCATGACACTTGCTCCTGATCAGGGGTCGCTCGGATTTGCTCGTCTGAGAGGGAATATGTTGTCTATAAGTCAGATTTAAAAGGTGAAAGTAGTGGATTTCATTTGAGTCAGATCGCCTGCACCCTCATTTTTCCGTCTTAAATGAAGAGGTTGTGTGATGTGTGCTAATTCCTTGAGCTACACAGTCACGATTCCTCAGCAGGATCCTGTAATCAGATACCAGAATTCTGCTCCTGATCGATAACACAAGGCTCGTTTCTCTTTAGGCAACGTTGATGCCACATCTGCACATGGGAAAGTAGCCTAGTCATTCCATTTCCCCCCACTGAACTTGTGAGTATAAGCATCCACTTGGAGGATATCTGGACGCCCCGATCCGTCGTTTTACCAAGTCTCCACCATGAACTACCTGCGTCGACGACTCTCGGACAGCAATTTCATGTCCAACCTGCCCAATGGCTACATGACCGATCTCCAACGCCCCGAGCCGCCGCAGCAGCCGCCGCAGAGCCCCGCAGTGTCGCCAGGGCCGTCGGAGAGGCGCCAGTCCACCAGCCAGCCGCAGCCTGCTGCAGGTGGAGGCTCCGGCTTCTTCTCATCCATATCCAATGCTGTCAAACAGACCACGGCTGCTGCGGCCGCGACCTTATCCGAGGCGGCGGACCGGGCAGGAGTCTCCAGCAGTGCCAAGATCCTCCTGGTTGTCGACGACCAGCAGACCGACTGGTAAGAAGCAGTGCGCATCGGCGGCGCGGTGCCGCGTCTAGACACAAATGTGTGCCAGACCGTGGGTTGCAGTGGCCTTAACATCTAGAAGGTCATATGATTCAGCCAGTGCTGGGAGATGCATCACGTGTAGCAGCCCGTTAGGCTTCATGCTCACAGCAGAAACACCTCGCAGGTTAGTGCGCTGGCGGTGCCCCCGGCAAGAGCGCAACAGACTGAAGGCAGAGAGGCCATTTTCGTTAGACGATCAGCTGTTGCTTGTGTCGAAGTAATGTTGGATTCTGCCAATAAACTGCTGAAAACGATGCCAGTACTTAGATGTACCATGATGGTGCAGGTTTTTTGTTCAAATCGAGGTGATTTAAGGACAAATTCTGCACGAGATAAACGCATGCACCAGAGAAACCAAGCCTCTACACCAGTCTACATAATACGTTTTTATCAGAGATTGCGCACCAGCTTCAGGCGATGAAACATCGCACTCCTGTCTGTAAATGACACTACAGATGACAATACACCAGGCAGATGTGTGCACCATCACTCCATGGAGAGTGTGTGCTTCCCTCGCTCTGTCAGAACTGGCAGGAGATGTGCATATTTATGTTGCATAGGATGGATGTAAAATGCAGGGATCAGTGTCTCCTCCTTATGACCAATTTATGTAAGAGAAGCTTCCTATTCTGGCATGGCCTTTTTGTTTCTGTTGCAAGGTGTATCTAAAAAGGGCTGAAACAGCCTAATCCTGATGCGTTGCCTACAGTGAGAGTAATTATGCAGCACACTGCCTCTAACAGATTACTGTGTCTGTGAAAAACAGCGCTTTCTTCCATTGTTGTCAGCTCATTTGAGGAGGAGTGTTCTCAGGGTTTTGAAAATGTTTCGCAAACGCTGGAGAGAATGTCAGCTGTCAATTACAGGAGAACGTTGGCAAAATGAGAGTCATGTTTTGTGTCTTCATGTGAACAACAACTGGATTCAAATCCTCATTTCACATGCAGGGTAAAGGTGTTCAGAGGACGGAAGGTCCACGGAGAATATGACATCAAGGTTGAACAGGTAGGTGTCACATATCTCACTCTTTGCTGGATTCTGTCCAACTGTGCAACTTCACATCCCTCCAGAAGGGCCGACAGATAAAATACGGATTGCAGAGGCTGGACTTGCTAAAAGAAACCACCCAAGCTTTACTTAGACTCATGACCAGACTTTGAACTTCAGATGGAGGGATGTTACATCATTCTTTCATCAGAATATTTTGTGTTGTGTGGTGCCTCACCGCCCGTGATCTATTTATATACGATCTGGTGACTGAACAGTTTAGCTTGCATCTCTTAAATTGACAACAATATTGTAGGATGAGTTGATTGTATTTATTTCTGGTCATAATTCTCTCTAAAAGCAAAAGCAGCAATACAATGTCAATGGAAAATGTTCCCCTAGTAGTATTATGCATCATTTATCTTTACTTTGATACATTTTGGTTTTATGCACTTTTCATTTTCTGAGGTTGTTTCATATTTCTTGTTTGGTCATGTTGTCAAGTAACTCTTGCTCATTTGTCCACTCGCATGTGAGCTGCACTGGTCAACAACAGACTCCATAATAACACAAAATAATTCATGGTTTTTATATAAATTACCCAACACAATGGAAGCCATTACCGTGTTCACAGAGAGTCCTTAGAATGATAAATGTCACTCCGGGTCCAGGTCACTAATGAGTATTGGTAGAAGAGAGGGACTGCTGCATTCATTCACTGATTTATTCTCCTGACACCAGGTTAAGAAAATGATATTTTGTTTGACGGATGCTTCCTCAAAACCATTCTGAGAGCATTTTATTGCGATCTCCTATAAAGATAAATCTGCTGTTGTGTGTAATGTAGCACCATCAATACTGACCGACACTCCTTTTTTGTGTGACTGGTAAAATGTAGCCTCATAAGAATATTTATTAATATAAGTGCCACCGGCTATTTATGCTGTAATCCACCCAACAGCACTTTGAAGAGACTCTCAAAGTTTGAAATCGTATTCTTCGCCTGAGGCACTTTCCTCTCTTCCTATTTTTGTCTCTCTACTTCTTGTTGCGCTTGCGTTTCCATTATTTCCCCTGTGGCCCCTCAGCAGGAAGAACACACTTCAAGTCTGCCATCTTATCATTATACCATGTTCAACCTGGCTCACGTGGAGTAGGGAGTCATCATCTGTTCTACTGCTCTGATCGAATTGTTCATTGGAGATTAACCACGCTGTTGTCCTTTTAGGCAGAGTTCTCTGAAATCAACCTGGTGGCCAATTCCATAGGCTCCTACAATGTGAGCATTGATGCGATCAGGAACGGCCATAAGGTTACCAAGTAAGTACTCTGCAAAATATTTCTAGTAAAGAGAACAGTTCACCCAAAGAGGGCAATTTGGTCAGTATCTACCCACCTTAATGATGACGAAAAGTTGGGTGAAGTCCACAAAACATTTCTTTAGCTAGTAGTTGGGAATTATTAGTTATTTAGTGATAGTGTTACTACTTTATTCACACCCTTTTAAGGCCCAAAACATTATTATACCTGCTGAGCTAAAAGCGTTAGCGTGCACCACGCTTGAAGTGGGTGCACAGGCTTGACCTGCATCAAGGGTGTAAATACCATCTTTTCAAATCAATTTGGGATCTTGGGACTTCCTGAGACTTAGATTACATTGGAAGAACTGTATGTCATGACTGAATTTTTATTAATGGGTGAACTGTCCCTTTAACAAATCCTGTGCAAATCCACAGTGCTGCTGCAAATTTGAGGTTATGTTGAAATCTACCCTGAATGGAACTACCTCGTAACTGCTCAGCTTGTCTTGAAACACAGTTTAATGTTTTGCTAATGTCCTCTGTCTTAGAACCATTAAGCCAGACTTTGTGCTGATCAGACAGCATGCCTTCAGCATGGACAAGAATGGAGACCACCGGAACATGGTGATCGGACTGCAGTACGCCGGACTGCCAAGTGTGAACTCCTTGCACTCTGTTTACAACTTCTGTGACAAACCATGGGTGGTGAGTAAAGAGTAAAGGTAAAAGTAAAGGGGCAGTAAGCGATTCTGGAAGAAGATGTTGGTGCTTTGGGTTGGGGTGCCACAAACCCAAAGCAGTAGTTTTCGACATGGAAATGACTCTGAACAATCAACCGTTTTTCTTCAGAATCGCTGATGCCCACACCTGCAGTGATTAGTTGTCAACATACATATGTGTTGTTTACACTGGGGAAACTTGGGACATGTCCCCAATAATTTCTGGAATTATCCATGTTGTGATGCCCTTTAGTACAGTGCTGGGTTAGACCTGTATATGTGAGTATCTATATAGATCACTACCCCTTGATTTTGAAATAGTTTGCTTTTGGAAAGTCCTTGAATTCTACCATTTCAAAACAGCACAAACCCTGCTTTTCATTAAAACATAACCTGACATGTGACATGTTTACTGTTCCTACTGTAGGTTGTTCTTTTGATAACTGATGCATCAATTTGACTTATTGAGGCAAAAAAAAGAAAAGAAAAGAAAAAATCACATCACAAAATTCTCTGATTCCGCTCTCTCAAATGTGAACATTTTCTGGTTTCTTCAGTCATCTTGAAATAATAGAATAGAATAAAAATGAATAGATTTGGGATAAGAAAATAATCAACAGATAATAATAGGGCACATAATAATAGTAATGAAAATAAACACTAGCCGCAGCCTTAGAGTCAATAGGCTACATTATATTTTAGTATTAGTAGTAAGTATTTTAAAACCATATTGCACATTGAATTCAGCTACATAAACATATAAAATGTTGTTTTGGATTACAAATCCCCCATATTTGTGTTTATTTCAGTTTGCTCAGATGTCTAGACTCCACAAGCAACTGGGCCCAGAGGAGTTCCCACTGATTGAACAGGTTTACTATCCAAACCACAAGGAAATGGTGAGTTCTTTGCCATCTGCTCTCCTCCTCTTTCTCCTCCCCCCTTCCACTTGTGCTGATGGGTATGTTTTGATGCTAAGCAACCCTTAAAGAGACACACACACGGACAGGTCTGAGAGGGTCACGCTTTAGGAGCGAATTCACTTCCTAGTCAATATTCAGTCTCATGCGGCAGCTGAGACCAATCCAATATTCTAGGGAGTGTCTTGTTTTTGTTTTTTTTTGGTTTCAGGCAGAGACAGATTTCTTTTTTTATTTTTTATTTGTGTGCCAAGTCAGAGTCATTACATTAAACCGAGTCTGTTGGTGCAGAGCAGTCATCTCCACCCCTGCAGTCACAGGCTGACAGTACTCGGCTGGTTTTCAAGCCATCAATATGAATCAGAATTTCCTGCAAAAATACAAGCAAGGTGCTATTTGTCATTCCTGTTTGATTTAAATTGATTCATTTATCACTGTTTTTGTTATCACTAGAGTACTCCAATAAAGTTGAAGAAATGTATGTGACGAATGAGTATGCGATAATGCTGTTGTTACAGATTACCTCCCCTCGCTTCCCTGTAGTGGTAAAGATGGGCCATGCTCACTCAGGAATGGGAAAGGTAGTATTGCAATGTTTACACAATTCGATGTGAACACAATATTTCAGGGACCTATATATATGCTGGTATATTTATATTTTGATTGCTACCCCAGGTAAAAGTGGACAATCAATACGATTTTCAAGATATTGCCAGTGTTGTGGCACTGACCAAGACTTACGCCACATCTGAGCCCTTCATTGATGCAAAGTATGATGTTCGTATCCAGAAGATTGGCGACAACTACAAAGCTTACATGTGAGCGAAATTCTACTCTCTTCCGTTTCAACTAGCACACGGTTACTTTATTACTGGGAGGTTGTTAAACATGGAAATTCTGTTTTAATTTTAATTAACAGGAGAACATCAATTTCTGGGAACTGGAAAACCAACACTGGCTCATCTATGCTTGAGCAGGTGGCCATGTCAGACAAGTAAGAGCCCTTAAATGCAGATGAGATGAGAAACAGTATATCCTGTAATGTCACCATGCACTATTTTAGATCGGTTTAACATGTTCTTGCAGGTACAGAATGTGGGTGGACTCTTGTGCTGACATCTTTGGAGGGTTGGATATCTGTGCTGTGGAGGCTCTACATGGTAAAGATGGCAAGGACTACATCATAGAGGTATGAGCAGGCAGTATGATGATATCAAGGGAATGTTTGTCTGAAATCAGAAAAAGAATCGATGGAAGCCATCATCTTGTTGATTTTTAGGTCGATGACTGTTCGATGCCGCTAATTGGGGACCAACAGGATGAAGATCGCGTCCAGATTGCAGAGCTGGTGATTTCTAAGATGAACCAGACTGTACCACACAGCTCTTCCACAGTCCGTGCTGCAGCAGGACAGCCAGCACAGGTGCTCAAACCACAGATCAATACTTAATACAGTAAACTCTTCATTTGCATTATTTTATTAGTTAGAACATTTACATTTTAGGGCATTTAGCAGACGCTTTTGTCCAAATCGACTTATAGTATTTCATACATACATTAGCGGTGGCTGCCAAGCAAGCTGCCGACCAGCACATCAGGAGCAGTTTGGGGTTCAGTATCTTGCACAGGGACGCTTCGTCATGCAAACCAGGTCAATCGAACCAGCAACCTTCCAAGTACAAGACGCTGGCTCTATCCCTGAGCCACAGACACCCCTTAGAACAGCTAACGTTAGTATTCAACAACTTCCTTGCTAACATTATCTAGTGATATTGTTACTATAACTATGTAATTTATGGCTGGATGTTAATAAATCATTGATTCAGTTGATACAAACATATCCAACACCGAAATTTGTTTATGTCTTTTTTTGTGATATTGAAGCCATCAAACTTTACAGTAATGTCTGAAAATGCATTTCTATTTCTGACTGGACCAATATTCAACATCTCAGTCTTACAGTATTTTGCATTCAGGTGCATTGAATAAGCTGACATATGCTTCTGAGGTATCAGATAAGTACTTTCAAGGAGAGATGTCAAGCTTAAAGGGTACATATAATTAAGCATCATCAGCGTAGAAGTGGAGATTTATGTTACAATTATGGGTCATATGATTAAAACACAACATAAAATTGAATAGTAATGGGCTAAGCACTGATCCCTGGGGGACTATAGACTTGATAAAGAGATCTGAGGCGGTCACATTGTAGACAGTGTCAGATATCACCTATGAAACAATGGATGAGAGAGGCAGATGTAGTAAAACATCCTGCACTAGTGTAATTTCACAATCCTGCAATGGAGGGTGTCTTACATGTTATAGCAGAATGTCTTTACATAGGAATTATTCTGAATATTATTTTCTATGATTTTCTACTTTCTCATTTGATAAATATTTGTTTTCTGCCCTTTAAACCCCTGTGTGTTTCATAGAAAGCAGTGTCTCCTCAGCCTGTCTCACAGCCCAGAGTACCACAGGCTCAACAGCGCCCCTCGCCTCAGGGTAAGAAACCTTTCACAGTCACAAAAAATTAAGTGACGCCATTTGTTTTATTTAGAAACCATTTTCTTTATCCCCAATGGTATTAAGAAAGCACTGAGTGTGATGGCTCATTTAAATGTTCTCCTGTAGGTGGTCAAAGTCCCCCATCTCAGCAGCGCCCACAACCTCAAGGTCAACCTCCCGCACAGTCCCAGCAATCTGCCAGCCCTGTTCCTGCTGACCCCATTGCCCAGACTAAGGCTAGCCAAGGACCTGCAGCTCAGCCACGGCCACCAGGTCAGGGAGCTACTCAAGGCCAGAGACCTCCTTCTGGCCAGGGCTCTCCTCAGAAAAGCCAGGGAGGTTCACCTCAAACTCAGAGGCAACAGTCTGTCACACAGCAGCAGAAACCATCTGCAGGCCAGAAACCTCCTGCAGGCCAGAGGCCTGCCCAGCCCCCTAGGCAGCAGTCACTGGGAGGGCCACAGAGGGCTGGTCAGCAGGGTCGTCCTGGACCACCTACCACCCAACAGCCTCGACCTGCTGCTCAAGGCCAAGGGGGCCCAGGTGGACGCCCCCCACTGCAGCAAAAGCCTCAGCCCCCTCAGAAGCCCAGTCAGGACAACCCGGCTATGGGCGGCTCCCCACAACTAAAGTAAGTAGCTATATATGATAAATGACGTGGGATAAGTTTCCTCTCATTTTTCATGAAGTGAACTTTACACTTGACCTGAACAGAAGATTCTTTCTCACTTTTTGCCTGCATTAAGATTAGCATGCCACATCGAAAAAATCTCTTCCCTGATCTGCCTGAATTTGCATGATTTATTGATTATGTATTTAAGTCCCCCAACAGCCGTTTCACAAAACATAACATTTTCAGATCACCTGGAGAGAATGTGATATGATGAAACAACAACAAGCGGAAGCTGGCTTGCAGTTGTTCATAACCCTAATTAATTTATCACATCTGTCACAACATGTTTTAGGATGCAGGAGACCACATTTTTCTAAATCCAACTTTTTAATAATTTTTCCTCTTTGGAGCAAGGATATACAGAACAATTAACAATTTAAATAGTTAATTAATCTGCAGTTTTTTTTTTAACCGTAAGAAACCTTTTCTTTGTTTCATTTTGTTTTGTAATATTTAATATTCATTGAACCCTCCGGCTCAGCTTTAAGCCAGAAAGCTAATGTTATGCTTGCAAGATTCAAAGTCAACAACATTGCGTTTGGTGCAAATAGTAAATATAATTTGATGGTATGTTTCACAACAGGACTGGCTAGCTAGCCAGCAATGCCACTTTCCCCAAATCAACATGATGATGAATAGTGAATGGGATGTCAGAGGGAAAGTGTAGGTTACATCTTGCAGTTTGCCGGTTATAGCACATTAATTTCTAAAAGTGAACAGCCAGATACACTGGAAGTATTTAGTAGTTCCATCTGTTTGTTTTTATCTAATGTTAATTGACACCCTGTGATAGAGAGTAATTTTAAATATCCTCTTTTATATACCAATAGTGAGATTTTCCACTCTCAAATATGCTTTCAAATGAAAAATAGACTAAATGTATTTTACTGTGGCATATAATCAAAATACACGTATACTGCAGAATTATATTTGAAAGAAAAGTAAATATAAAGCTACATTCAAAAAACAGCGTGTATTTCCTCCAACAACTTATAGAAATAATTTTGAGTTAAGCTATCAAAGCTGTACAAGTACACTTACATTTCTTCGGTATTTATAAATGCTTTAGAACATTTTCCATCGGCTTTTGCTCCGAAAATAATCTGTGTGACTGCTTCTACGGTAGTGGTCGATACATTGTGATGGTTTTCATGGACAAATGACTCACATAATCCTGATTTTGAATTTTATTGATTATATTGCATTATACTCATTTGAAATAGAGTCATAAAGTACCTGTCACCCTGACACAACATGCATTACTTTGCATCCAGACAAGTCATTCACTATTCATATCATATCAAAGCTACCTTGAAATGATAAGGTAATACTGAATGACTGTAGGGAATGAATGCGCTTTTATCATTTTTTACTGAGCCCTTCCTCTCCAGTCTCTCTCTCTCTCTGTCTTGCCGTGCTCCTGTCTTCCCATTCCATGGGTTTGCTGCATGACTTTAATAGCCTCTTCCTCTCCTCTATTGCCATTTTCCTCTCTTTATAGCAAGTCCCAGTCTCTTACCAATACCTTCAACATTCCAGAAACCCCAGCGCCACGAGCCAGCCTTAGCCAGGATGAGGTGAAGGCTGAAACCATACGCAATCTACGCAAATCTTTTGCCAGTCTCTTCTCAGACTGAGATGGCATAAGCCCCCCTCTCCCCCCTCCTACTGACAGAAAGATGGACAGGCAAACTGAAGGGCATATTCCCCCCCAACGATCAAGGACCAACAGGATGCTGTCCAATTCAAGTGCATTGTCCCTGAGATGAAAATGTACACACTTGACACCCACTGCCTAAAAAGTTAAAATATTTTAAATAAACAAAAAGTAGAACACAGAGTAAATTCAGGCACTGACGTCTGAAACATTCCTTGCCTCGCCTCAAGTTTAAGTCATTGTGTCACACAAAACAACACCTTACAGAAGCCTGTATATGCATGAACACATACACAAAAATAAGGAACAAAATACTGCTGCCACTTGTTTGTTGGTGCTGTAAAGTCATTGTGATCTTTTATGTTTGATTTTTGGTTGGTTTGCTGACCAGCCAAATCAGTTAAGGGGCTGTATGAAACTGATAGGGCTGGGGAGGTGTGCTGAAAATACAAAACAGGGAAAATACAACCACTCACTGTTGCTTACCTTGTGACGTAACTGAATTCTTGAGATCATGTGATCTTGTGAATCTGTCATGCCACAATGGTTCAAACCAGAATGTCCATCCATCAGTGTCCTAAAGACTATTAACCACAAGCAGCAATGTGTGAAGACCAGTGAGAGAAGCGTCTGTTTGTTTTAAAAGAGGTTAGCATAGATGCTATAGCATCAGTTATATTAGAACTGGAGAATATATTTGATTGAAAGAAAAGCAAAGAACCATGTTTTGCTCTTCTTCCAACCGGCTTTAGCAAGTGTTTAATTTATCAGCAGCTTCAACTGGTCGTTATGATCCCCAGCTGTTGATCTAAATGGTTGAACTTTTGTTCAATCACCTGCCAAGTATTTGTTCAAAAGTGCCTGACCTTTTTTCAAACAGTTTCCAAGGACGACTTCCCAGATGGTTCTGCGTAACAAACCATCTGGAGCATGTATCCTACGCAAAGGGGAAAATACACCTTCGTGGCCCAAGTTATCTTTTTGATTTAACTATTTGATTGCTTTTTATCAAATATTGTCAAAAACGTAAAATATGAAACAAAATAGAAATATAGGCTAAGAAAAAAGACATTCCCCTGCTCTCCCCAAAAGGTTAGACTACTATTCATAATTAAAATACCTTCCCTAACCTTTTTCTGACCCCCTCCACCCTAATACCTTTTGTACAGTCCCTAACTCAGCACAGCCACGCACATAGGATGTCCAGTGTTAAGCTAATGCTAGATCTGTTGACTGCTCATGGTGATGTCTTAGCTGCATGTCAACAGGAGGCAATGGTTGCATTTTCCAACCCCTGACATTGGCGCTTGTAACTGTGTTGTCACACGTAGTTGAATTAGCTAGCTAGCAGAGTAACCTAGTAGGTGTTGTGAGTATGTTGTTGCTGCCACTTGTTTTCTTCTGGTTTCTTTTCGTCGCACAAGAACAAAAAGCCTGAAAGCTCTCCACCTTGAACGCATGCCTTACACAGACAAGACCGTCAGATCAAATGGAGTTGTCTCAGGGATGTCCAATTGATTGTGACACTTGTATGTTGGTGAGGGTCTTCCATTACGGTTTTATTGTGGTTGTTGACCAATAATGAAGGAAAAGCATGCATTTTAATGAGGTAGAATGTTTTTATTTTTATTTTGTATTATTTCAAATGCTTTTGCACACAGAGTATACTGCAAAATTATACTTGAATACAGTGACACTGCTTGAGGTATGGGGTCGATATTTTCAGGTTTATTCACCTGCCACTTGACAAAGCAGCAATGCAGTGGTCCCACCATTGGGTGCTGCTGGGTCAGTTGTGGGTGCTGCACAGTAGAATACAGCATAAGCAGGGTTGACAACTGTTCGTGGAAAATGACAGTTTCATTTAATATTCCCTTGATTTCAAAGCTATGTAATGTATAGACTTCTGACTGTAAACCAGCTATGAATTGAATGGATGTACAGTGAGTTAGTGGATTATATCAGGGTTTTAGCAGTAAGTCAGTGCATTGTCATTTTGCACTCAAGTCAGCCTTCAGTTTGCATCATTTGGTGCAGCAGAGTTTCTGCTTCCATATATGCCTCACACTATTAAGAGGCTATACAATAAAGAAACAAAGTAATGTAAACGTGTAGGAATGTCAACTGCGGGATGCACCTCTGTAGGAGGTTTAGCACTTCCTGCCACCCCTCCTTTGCACTGACAACCCTTTCTTTGATCACAACTCAAAAGAATTCGATACTGTTACTGAAAACGACTCTGTTTCCAGGCACTAAAACATGTCTTCCAGAAGGAGTGCTTTCCATTCAATGTTGACGTAGTATGGCAATATCATGCTTTTTAGAGAAGACCCATGAGCCAAAAGTATATAGGAGCCCTGGTTCCCCTGCAGATTCTCCATGCTGCCTGTGTTTTTCAGTCTATTTGTGTAGCCACAGTGACCCCTTGTGCTCAATGGTGCATAAATGTGTGAATGTTGTTCTGTAACTGGTCAAACCAAATAGATGTGTTGTACAGAGCTCCGAGTGATGCAGATTGTCACCTTTATCCCCTGCTGCTATTTGTGCTTGTTGATATTATGTGTGTCTCTAAACTCTTTAAGCTTTATTTTTTGAAACTTTGGCATTTTTGTTTTAAATTGTTTTGTAAATGCTTTATTTTTTCTATGAGGCAGGACTATCTGGGGCTTGTCAGTTTATGCATTAGTGATTCAGGGCTTCATTTTTAAACTTTACAGTGACTCGGTGTCAGTGCATGACTGTCAGATTTATCGTGGTACAGCCTACAGCCAAGAGAATCATTAAGAGCAGCTTTGTGTAATTGTTACACTGAGTGTGTAATTTATGAAAATGAGCCATCACAATTAGCATGGATGGTTAACTTTGAAATATGTCATCTTGTCACTCAGAGGCTTCGTCGCCATATCAAGACATACCACTTGGCACCTCTTGAGCCTGACAGGATAAGTTGTGACAGCAATGCAAAGAAGTAGTTTTATGCATTTATGTTTTTGATATTCACAGATTCTTTCTTACATTATTTATGGTGGCTATATTTGACTGTGAATGTAAATTATTTTCTTTGTTACAGCTAGGTTTTATTGTTTTCTAAATGCATTGTATAATCATTGTGAAATGATTTAAACCCTTACGAATTTGAGTGGAACTGATTGTCGGTTGATGCCTGCCAGATTTAAAAACGTACATCATCAATGTAAGTGCAAGAATCAAAAAGCTGAGATTTTTGTTGATCATAAACTAAGATCATGTAAATCATGGTGGATTATTGAATTAGATGTATAAAAAAGAAGAATATTTGATGTTATATGCAATGTAGCTATATTATGTGATAATGAGTATGTTACTAAAACATGCACATGTCTAATAAAGTCTATGACAAAACGATGACTGTTTTATTTGTTATTGTTGACTGAATATAAAACAGTAACAGTGATGCTTTCAGGTTCAAGTTATATTTCATGTCCATCCTGGACAACACGTCCTCATACCTACACGACAGAGTAGGCGAACTGCCAGTTACTCCCAGAACAGCATATACCACTGCTCCTCAAAAAAAACATGATGAAACAAATAGTGTACCAGTGACAGGCATACTGGACATTATTGTATGATCACAGTTTTGTTAGGTTTAGGAGAACATTGTGGTTTGGATTAAAATCAATACATTACTTACGATTCTTCTGTTACATTATGTAACTGATGTCATTTTACATTTTACTTTAGTAACAAAAAACTCAATGTTAACCGGTGATTGCACAATGGACATGACCAGTGGGGCCATGAGTGAAAGTCTTGTGCAACCTCATCCTTAAATAAACCTTCTCATGCGTTAGACAACTTGCCTGACTTCCTTATTTGCTGCCATAATAATAACTACAGCCACTAGAGGTCACCGCTTAACAAAACACAGAAATATGGTACACCATTTTTATATCATATATTATATATATGTAAAAACAAACTGCTTTCACAGTAGACCTTTAGTCATTCCTCTGATGAGGACAGACTGCACTGGAATAGGATTTCTTCTGGTAATCTTCCTGAGGTAATGAAATTACGATTGGGTGACTAACAGGTGCCCTGTATAGATAAGATTGTAACAAGAATCATTCAAGTAAAATGTGTCAATACGTGGAGAATCCTCATAGCTGACTGGAGGATCCCTGTGAGTCATTAAAAAATAGCAACTTCTGCTCAACCCATATCAATTTCATGCTTAACATCTTCCTGTTTTAAGATGAGTTCCCAATATGGCTATAGATACAGCTAATTTAGTTTGCTGAACAGATAAAGATACAGATAATGGTATACTCGCTCATATCTCCTATAAAATGACATTTTTGGTGAATGTTTACTTTTGCAAGTTGCTGTATGTTGTAGATTTGAAGCTCCATATCAAAAAGATTTCATGAAAATCAACTGTCTGGATCTGACATGACATATTTATCAAGGTTGTATGTATTTGGCCTTAAAATGTCCATATTAAACATATAGGAGTTGGGCCTGTAGTGCTACTGAGCTAGCAAAATGACTAAAACACGCAAAATACTAGGTCAGGAAGGATCTGAAAAATGATTATAGCGTTTTGCAGAGTAGTTGCAATAGCAGACTTACTAATGTGGCCACAAGGTGGTGCGGGCCTTCAGTCTGACTACCGTAGCTTCAATACTGCATGAGATTAATCAGGTTATATAATTCATTTTACACTGGTGTAATGAGCACAGCCTTTTATGTCTCTGTCTGTTTGATCAGAACTATTCATTACCTAACATTACATTCATTTGGCAAATGCTTTAGCCCGAAGCAATTTACAGTATGTGTATTCAAATTTGATGTTAATGTAAGTGAGGCATCAGCAAAACACGGAAATACGGTCAAAACATGGTCAGTGCTACAGTTCAACTACTTTGGATTTGAGTTTTTTGTCTCGTGGATATTGGGGAGTCACTGACTCCTGAACCATTATCATGTCAGTGATGCTGCACAGAGTTTTACGGGAGTTTGGTCCTCTATTATGTTAAATACTCCAATGAGGTCTATTATTCATTGTCTCCCGAGAAATTAATTTTAATGACACAATTCTGTAAGTTGTGATGACATAAAATACACAAATATCAATGTGTGCATAATCCTATTAAACAAAACTAATCTGGCACATATGAACAAACGGCTCCCTGAATGGCGCTCATCATAGTTTAGCCTCTGTCCTTTCTTCGTATAATAATGACCTAATTCATGGTGCTTGAGGAAAAACACATGTATTATGCTCCAATATCTTGTGGGCTTTCATTAGGGCTGCAAATCTGAATGGAGCAGCTGCAGCTGAGAGAGGCCGGTGGTATTATGCATCCCCAGTCAAAAGAAAGACTGCGTTTCATTGCCTTGTTTTGGGCAAATCAATGACTGCATCTACAGCTGAAACAAACACATTCAAACAGAGACGTTTGCTGTTTAAATATTTCAGCTGGCAGGTTTTATACACTGAGAGAGAGAGAGAGCTCAGTTTTAATCACCAAATCAATTTCTTTTTTCTGTTAAAGTTTTCATTGCAGACAAAAGTGTCTGCCGTGCAGAATCCAATTTGCAGGCAGGACGTTATAGAGCAGTGCACTCATGAAAGGTCAGTGTCGTTTTTATTGCTCTGTCTGCTGGCTTGACTTTCTCATCTCGCTGCCCAGCGGGCCATGGTGTCCTCTCCTAACAGATGCAGGTGTGGTTATCAGTGAAGATGCTCTTCTCATCAGTAAAGCCAAGATTTCATATTGAAAGTGTTATGGTAGATAATCACATTGTTCTTATTTGGCATCTTTAATTTTTAAATCTTTCAGAGGTGGCATTTCACATAAATAAAGGAATTACTTTTTTGTCTATGACTGGGCATTATCTGTTAATCTAATGCCATCCATTCACAAGAAAACCGCAGAAATGTAGATTTTCTCCCACGAGCCACACACTTGAGGCATTGTGTAATCATTCTCTTACAACTTCAATGACTTTGCACATCACAAGTAAAACATTCAAGGGTGTTCTCAGCAATAGTCTTGTTCTGTTGCAAGCAGAGAGAAGACAAAAGAGGAGGGGCCTCTCTGAGCCAGGATATTTCTAGAGCTGACCCATTTAAACAGCCTGGAGAAGCTGAGAGCACAGGTGCATCTGGAATACATAATTACTTACATTAAGTGTCAAAACTGATTTGCACATGCAATTTGATGGGTGGATGTGCAAACTAGGGAGAAATTCCAGGCGAGGGGGTCAACTACTGTTTGTTTTATTCATTTCAAATACTCGTAAAAATACATTTCACTAAGCGTTCTCATCCAGTATAGAAGGAAAAGAAATGCTAACGTCAGTCCACTATCCAGTTCTCTTATTCAGCAATCACATGCTAGTCTCTGAATGGAAAACAGTGGCAGTTACAGCTATTATACATGGCCTGCAGCCTTACACAATTAGTGCAAGTCAGTACTGCTTTGTATTGTGCTGCTGTGGGATGGAGAGTGAGAGATATCCATATTTAGAAGGACCTCATTGATTCTTCCTAACCAGGGCACAAAAGATTTGTTGTCTGTCCAGTCTTGAATAAGCACGGCCTTAATGACAGCGCTGCATTATAAAAACCTCCTGCTGGGCTCAATCACTGTTTGAAAATGTGATGAAACTCGGAGCGAGAGGCAGTTTGCTCTAACTGTAATATAACTGCGTTCTGTTTCTCTGCTGTTACATAACAATATCACAGTGACAATGCACAACCACAAATAATTCACACCATCAGGAGCCCTCGCAAAGATACTGCACCCACCAACAGGCCCGTCTCTTCCTTCCAAATGTGTTTCCCCTTTAATAAACCTGCACACATGACTGAATGGTTCCTCAGCCAAAATGGCAGATGATGAAGGATGAGAGAGGAGTGTGTAGTAAAGATTTAATTAAGACTCACCATGGGATGTCTTACTGACTCCAGAGAGCAGGACAGAGGAGTTTGTGTTTGCACACTGCAGCTGTGAATAATATCTACACTATTCTTACTTTGACCTACATGTAGAATATGCCCACATGAGCGCAGGTCTTTGTTGCTGCTTTATTTCTGCCATGAGGCTGCCAGGGAGGGGGAGGAGGGGTCTCCTTATGGTTAAGCTTATGTTAACTTTTAAATTGTCTATCTATGCCGGACATAGTCAGGGACATAAGTGGCAACCACTTAACATACAGCTGATTTAAAGCTGCACTGCTAAATCCTTATATCCCTCCTGCCAGTGCATTTGTAGATTGAAGGTTTACAGGCAATTTTCACCTCCAGTCCTCTTTTCTTAGTGACGTAGATTTTTATGGTCTCCATGGAAGACTCCCATCAGCAATTTACCTCATTCCCTTTGAAATCAATTCAGTCTCTTTTGCTCCTACTCAGTGTGGGTTACCATGGATACCGCTCCCAAATGGTTCGGCTTGTACATGAATTTGTTTATGAGTGTTACTTGGAGTGGATTAGAATGTTCTTTTTTTGTGTATGCAGCCAAAGTAAACATAATTTGCTAATCGAGCGCGGTGAAATTACACTCAAATTGTTGTTCTAGTCATCGGGTCTCAGCCCCAAAGGAAGCGTCCACCTTTGCAACATGCAGCATCAGCTACATGAGGACACCAGTTAGGGTTCCTCTAGTAACTCCTGTCCACTCAGGAAAAGCCGAACAATCCGCTGAATATAATCTAGTCTGATCCACCAGGAATCGAAACTATGCCAACGTTGCCTCTTCAGTACCCCAGATGAGCCAAAGAAGCATCCAAATACTTGACCTCGCTGCGTGCAAATGGCACGTGCCCTATAAATTATGTCGGGGGAAGGAAAGTTGGAGGGAGAGGATTGGGTGGTTTAATTTGTTGAGGACTTAGTCTGAGTTCATTTGGATTAAGGGAAGACTGGGTGCATCCCCCACCGCTTCTGCTGCTGCATTTCATCCTCCTCTGCATCCAATGAATCAGAGTTGTACATATTTCATACAGGGCATGAAAGGGTCCTTTAAGATCTCAAGGAACCACCCATATTCAAACATATGTCTATCTAAGAGGTCTTATTCTGGCTGTGTGAAATATTCACCACTGCAGGGACCGTGGAGAACATCCTTGGGGATTTCTTGTGAGGGCTGAAATGTGTTTGCCTTATCTCTGTCTAATGTGTTTTCCCTGTTTCCTCTGACATATCATTACAGTCCAAAATAAGTGAAGCTGAGAGTTGCTTTGTATTAGCTTGCCACGCTGGCTATTTTGGGCTGGACTTTGTAAGCAGTGGGGCCTGGCTGTGTGTGCATCCCCGCAATCTCTTATGTAATTCCCTCCAATAGGAACACAGGAATCAGAGAGAAAGTTTGTAGAGAGTCGCTCACTCTTACGTAGAGCTAATTGGAGACAGCGGGAGAACTGAAGGTTGTTTTCTGAGCCAGCATGAGCAGGGAACAGTGTAGGAACAAAGCAGAATGTCCAGATTCTTCCTTATGGCTCATTATGGTGGATATGTCAGAGCAGCATAAAAGCTTGTTTAAAAATCGGAGGCAGTGCGAGGCAGTGTCTGCTTCGCTGTTGTTACTTTGTGGTGGTATATGCCTGATTGATCCCTGTCAGAGGGGCCTTCTAATCAACAGAGAGCCATTGATTTACTCTCCACAGATCCTACGAGGTGCCTGAGACACCTGCTAGCAGCCAGCTGACAGACACTTATGCCTGCTAACCAACAGCTGACACAAACTGATGCCAATGCACTGTGCTGGAGAGGGTGAGTCACACATGCTCGGATGGATCCCACTCTCATGGATGCTGGAAGCCGCACTATGTGAGATCCACTGTACTGTCATTCTGAATCATATCTCGTACACGTGGTATGTCACAGATGGAGTCTCGGTTAGCTGTGGTGTTTTGTAACCAGGATGCAGGCAGGAATAGTGTAGATAATAGAAAAATCGACTGTGTGCGAGCAGTGCAAAGCTGTTATTCCTGTTACAAAATGAGCACTGTCAAAGCAAAGTATCATTGCTATCTTCAGCCTGATCAGCACAGTTTGTCTGTGGTGATTTCTATCTGCTGTGAGAGTGCTTCAGTAAGCAGTTTTGCAGTGGCAGTCACATGCTCCAGGCTGGGGCTCACAGCCAGCTGTCCCCACCATCAATTCAGACAATGCAGGAGGCTGTGGCGAGGTGAGACTTTGGGCCAGATGTGTGTGGCACAGTGCAGGCTAGGAAATGCATATTGTAATTGATTTTTCAACAGGTAAGATTGGGAGAAAGAAAAGACGATGTGCAAGCAAGATCATGTTGTAACAAGGAAGACTTCTATCAGGAATAAGGGCACCTTATTAAGGTGCCAATGTGAATGTTTGTAAAACCTACAAGTTGTCAGATTCACAGATCATTATCAGCAACACGGTCACTAGAATGGATGTTGTAGATATACGTTCCTGCAAAACATCAATATGTTACAACTTTACATTTCTATGTGTTCAGTTTTGAATTTTATGTTGTGACAGTGCTGTGCTTACAGTCTGGTAGGACAGACACAAAAGCTACTTGGTTCAGGTTAGGAAAAGATTATGTTATGCCTCACCTGGTTCTGTTGCTACAAACACAGCTAGACATGTTCCCAACATCTTGTGAAAAATTCTTGCCAAAAATATTTAGTTTAGTCTTTTTTGGCTTAAAAATGTCCTGATGTCATGTTAAAAATTGCCAGTGGTTTCATGCTTACAAATGATGAAACCTAACTCTGACATCCAAGTCCCCTAAAACACGTTTAATCTCATCGTGATATGACACATATAAATGTTGATGCGAGACATATGACACATTTTAAGAGTGTATATGATAGTTAACACTACAGGGCCACACATTTCAAGGTAAGTAGATGGTAATTGCCAGTGACATATTTATTATTATGTTTCATATAATTTCTTTCAAATTACCCTCAATATTGCCATAATAATTACCTTTAAATATATACTCAACATTACCACAATATCATTTAATAAGAATATTCTGCTATTTTCCAATAAACAGTCAAAAAATAGCTTATAATTTCTTTAATAGATTTCCAGGAATATTCCCCTGGTTTCTACTTATCCATTAAGCTGATCATGTAATTTCCAACTTGTGTCTTTCCAAGTCCCCCTCAGTTGACCACTGTTGTATTTGTCATTAATTAGCAATTTAGTGGTTAACTATAAAAAAAATGGACGTTATGAAAAATGTTCCAACGTTGGACTGATCTGCTGAATTATAGTAATGGGTGACAATTACAAATTGTACTTCAGTTTACTGACATGCAGATGCTGAACAGATACTCTGCCGAGGAAGAGGTTGGACTGAAACTAGTTGAAAGTTTCCTAGAAAGTTATTGAAGTAATTACCAGTTATTCATTAAATGCTATATGAAAAAAATATATAATATTGGGGGTAATTTTCAATAGACATCAGGGTATTTATTGTGGTAATCTGTGGTATCAGTGGTAGTATGTTTCTTGGTAATTACCACTTACTTACTGTAACAACAAACAAAGTAAAACAGTAGGAGGTTGTGTTATCCTTTAAGGTCAGTTTTTTTCTTCAGTTTTAGTCATGAAAACAAAGAGAGTTGTTTATTTAGTTAGTTTAGGCATAAAAAACAGTCATTGTAGATCTTTTTTTTCTGATTAAAATATCTTCCCCAAAACTACACAGTGCACCTTTAACAATAAGTCAATTCATGAATAAGCTACTCAACAAAAAATGTATTACATTTTAAGTTTTTTGTTTTTTTTTTCAAGCAAAATGTCAAATATATAGCTTAGGTTTCTGACATTTCATAGATGAGGAAGGTAATGACGACAATCACTTGCAGCCTCTCATCACACAAAGTGCAAAATGACGGTAGATTGGCACGGGATTGCTTATTCTCAGCATCATTTGCGTCTCTAAAGCGTGTAGGAGGAAGACCAGATGTGACCAGCCAAGTGTAGGAGAGTAGGATGGGCCCGATCCTGCAGGCGGGCTGCAAACTTTCTAAAAATGTATCCTCGGTGTCGGAGAAGCTTTGCCTCATGGTGAGAAAAGCTAATTAAAAGCACCTTGCGCTGCAGGATGAGCAAACTACCAGATACCAAGGCAGTCATCTTAAGGGTTCCATATTCAGAGATGAACAGAGAGACCGCATTGCTGCTCCGAGACCGAACCCCCCCCACCGCACCTCCTTCCCTCCACACAAAAACACGCACAACCACGCCTCCAGAGGCACGCGCACAGGCGCAGGCTCAGACACACCTCCTCCTTCCCCTCCATCACACACACAAACACGATGACACACACACGCAAAGACATAAGCGAGTGTGAGAGCATCGCAGGCTGAGGAGGACAACATGTAAGGCAGCGGGAGGGACGGCTCTGCTGCGGGAGGATCACGACAGGTGCGGGTGTGGGGGGTGAAGCTGCACCTCACGGAGAACGGGGCTGCCGCTTCACCATGTCCACCGCATCCGATCGACTTTCTGACGAGACGGTAAGGCCCCGCATCCACTTCGATCACTCGCACATTTCCAAACTTAGACGAACTCGTTCTCTCCCTATCACGCCTCCTCGTCGGGCTCTGTCCTGGTTTGAACCCGCTTGCTTTTCTTTTCTTTTTTTTCTCCCTCAAATGATGTCACCCCGGGCTCAAAGGCATTAGGTCAGCCACAATGGATGGATGGCCGTCCGTGCCGCAGCACCAAAATAAAAGGGGTGCTGAAGTGCGTTAGAGCAAGAATTTGGTAGCGCTTCAAGGCTGAATGCGCCTCGGCTTGGCCCCGCGGGGAGGACTCAGGCGGATCTGCATCACATTTGTTATTGTGTGGAAATCCTCGCAATGATCGCTAAAATACAGTCTTCTAAGTTGTTTGCAGTCGCACATTTGCAGTCAAATGCAAATGAGCCTAATTCCCATTCGTAGAAGGGTAACATCACTAGCTGTTTAAATAGGCCATTACAAGAGCATCATTGGTGTATCCTTTCATAAGGTCAATATAAAGTCGCACTTGTGTAACAGATGGATTTTGCCCACACAGAAAACATCACAGCAATTCACAATACTGCCGAGTCCAAGCCCAGTTCTGAGTTTACGTAATTTATACAGCACTTTAAAAGCAGACAGGTTTTGCAGCAAAGTGCTCCACAAAAATACAGCAGTATACACAAACCCATACAGACAGGCAAGATTACACAGAGGGGAGATTTTAACTCGGCAAGTATTAAACATATAAGCCCTATGGGCATTGCAAATGTTATAGAAACAGGGCAAGATGAAAAAGAATCGATTCAAACCGTAATTTAAAACCCGGTTAATCAGATAGAAATGAAAAGAGGTTAAACACAGAAACAAGCCAGAGGATAGAAGCAAGGTGCGTGTTCAAAGCATGTTTCCAGGCTGAAATTGTGCCCTCGGTGCAACTCCAGGAGTGTTTCATGGTTTCTTTGCTGTGTGCTGTAGCCATGGAGACAGTATGTGGCATGTGGTTAAATACTTGTGCTAGAAAGTGTAGTCCCCCTATTGAAGAACAGCCTCCGAACATGAAGATGAGTGGAGGAAGGAATGCAAGCGCTTAGCTGGTGTACGCATCTTGTTCTCTCCTTTGATTTTAACAGCAAATCTGCTAATATGACTTATCTTCAGTCCTAAATCAGTGTGATCAGACACATTAACATTTTTCTACAGAAGAAAGCCTCATAATATTCCTACAGGGACTTAAAAGACTGTCTGCGGTGGTCAGTGGTGATGTCAATAGGGACCTATTGCACATCTACATAACTAATCTTATATTTGTATTAATCTCTTGTGGTATTGATCTACTGTAACAGTCCTGTTGAGATTTGTGTAGTAGCTGTGCAGGTCTATTTTTATGGTATCAGTAGTGGGAGTTCATATCCATTAATGTATTAAGCTGTGTGGCTGTTTAAGACAGGTTGTGGGACTGAACTACTCACTGAATGCTCACCATTACATCCTGCACCCTGTTGGGCCTAATTTTATACTGTAGAAATAAATAAAAGCTATCATCAGCCTTTGCCATCTTGCTGACACCTCACCTCAGTGATTTAAACATTGAATATGAGGACTGAAAGTAAGATCGATTTAAACAACTTTGTCCCGTTTAGTGGCAAATGGCTAGGACTCAGTGTCGACAAGTGACATAGAATTAGACCTACATTGTAGTGATATTATAATGACACTCGGGCACCAATTACACATTAGTGGTCTGATATATATCGATATTGGAATGTTTAAATTTCTTATTATCGGTGTCGGTATCGTTCCTTAAATTGGAGTATGCGTCGGGCTCTAAATACTACAATATGTAATCTGTATTTGCTCTTAGAGTGCAATTAATTTCCTCACTATCATATCTTTCACCTTTATTCACTCCCATTTTCAGTTTCGTTTTGACAATTTAGGCTTAAAGCTTGAGCATTTTCCAGTCAAACTTTTTCATTTTAAATTCACTTCACATTTTTTCATTGTCACTTTATATGTTCAGTTGGTTTATTTCTTACTAGTGTAGTAAAATAATTTTTTGTGCTTTATATTCTTACTACACTGTTGAACAAGGATTTACCAGTCTAATTTGATACTTTGAATTTACAACTGAAGCACTGTAACAACAATTGATATTGTAACAAACAAAGATTACCCCAAATGAAGTGCTACAATCTGGTAATAATTTTTAGTGTTTTACTTATTGATATCCATTCATGAAAATCTACATTTTCAAATCCTTAATCCTTTTAATTAAGAATCCTTATGCAACTGTAGCTGTAGGGCTCAAGCAAAAACATGAATTACAGAGTTGGTTTGTCTGTTGGGGTTGGTCATGTGTAAGCAGACTTGATATTTAGGTGTATTGTGGAGACTTGACAGAGAGATGGCTGGTCAGTCCTCTCTCTTCACCATGAACAGATGGTAACTCAGGGTTAGCTCGTGGGTGGGTGCCAACAAGAAAGCCCATGTGTGTGTGACACATAAATCCATTGTTGAAATGGAATGGTTTTATCCATGGTAATATTTGAAAGCCTAACAAAATACTGTTGTCTGTTATTTATTTATTTATTTATTAGATGTTAGTAATGATACAGTAGAAAACAGAAATGCCTTGTTGCATTTTACTCAAATTTTAAAACAAGTAAAGAGAATTTATGAAACTCAGACTCACGTTTTATAATAATTAATTTTATTCTATGGTCAAAGGTTTTAATGCTAAACCAAAACACACTATAGTAACTTATAGTAAATTATTATTAGTACTACTTAAGGCCAGGCAAAATATCATTATCATGATATAAGACTGTATATCGTCTTAGATTTTGGATATTGTTTTATCGTTATATACTATATCAGTGTGGTCTTTTTCTGGTTTTAAAGGCTGCATTATAGTAAATTGGTGAACTTACCAGACTGTTTTTGTTGTTCTCATACTTGACTTTTAAATCATTAATCATCATTACTGATTATTATTTATGAAAAATCTGTGTTAATATTTAGTCAAAGTATTACTAAACCCTACAACATATCAATGTCGAGGTATTCATTCAAAATATTGTGATATTTGATTTTGTCCAGGTCTAGCATTAATCAAGTACCGTTGACTAGATATGTTGTGTATCACAGTGTGGTCTAAAAAAGTATTGCAATATTAATTTAAGGCATATTGTCCTGCCCTACTACTACTATTTGTCTTTATAGTTAGATAAAATATCACTTAAATGATCCCTCACTGGGGAAATTGCCCTGTTACAACAGCTCACTACACTATATTGACTTTTCACATTCTACATACAGATATAATCAGAAAAAGTTCAAATAGCTTTAATATTATTGCCTCAAATAATACGAGTTTTAAATTAAAGTAAAAATAAAGATGTTTTTTACCAGCAATTGTGTATAATGCTATAAGAAAATATATATATTTTTTCTTATTATTGAAAAAGTTGGCAGTGAAAGATAGTATCAATAGCTAATCTCTGCTCACAGTGTCTCCAGTCTCATTAAGATTAAAAATTAACCCAAATAATAACTGGTTGTCGCATTGCTCAGATGCAGTGTTGCATTGTGGCTGTCAGTAGGATATTAACTTGGTGAGTAAATGAGAAAGTACTGCTAAATCTAAAGTCCACACATTGCAGGAATTTGCCATGTGTTCGGGTTGTTGTACAGATTCACTTGCATTTATTACAGCTTTAAAGATGTAAATACAAAGCATAGAAATGTGTATAGAGATTTGGTTCACAGACAAATAAAATATAAACTGATCCCACTGTTGGTACACAACTTAACTTATAGAGGGACAAGCTACTCACTTCTATACATTTCAGTGCAAGTGTTTTTATTTCTATTTATCTCTTTCTTTTCACAGGCTGTGTTGATCTTGAATCACACTGGATGGAGAGCATTTAAGTTCCTCTAAGATGACACGAACACATCCCCCTGATATACTGGCATCAACTCTTTATCAGGACTTTACTCTAAATCCCCTTACTGACCACCCCATTTCTCTCCACTCCTCGCGGCAGTGCGACTTGAAAATGATCGACAAACCTGAAATCATCAACAAAAGACATTGCCGTAGCTTTGACTTTATTGAGTCACTGGATGACCCCCAGTCCTTCTCTTCCTCAATGGAGTACCCATATAAGAGGGCTGAGCATCAGACGTTAAACAAAGATCTAATGTGGACCAATGGACTAGATCAACCTGGGCACCTTCGCTTCTCATCTCCTGATCTGTTCAACACGAGGCAGTTCCAACAACAAACCACCCAGGATAAAACCAGCCATCTTTCATGGTCAGACTCTAAAAAGAGAACAAGATCTAAAAGCGCTCCAAGAATCAAGGCCACCCTAACTCCTGTGCCCATCTCAGTGTCTCCTCCAGCAGCCAGGAAGGGGAGGGATGCAGCTCAAGCTGCATCTGATACGTTAAGGACTTCGGAAACACACCGAGAATCCTACTCATCGAACAGGGCTTTTGTGAATGATGTGCATCCTATTAAACTGCAGCCTCATTCTCCCCTCTATGTCTCAGACTGTTTTGAGGAGGATAAACCAGAGAAACCAGCCATAACCCCTCATGTCCGATGTCGAGTTGACATTAAACCGGATGCTTCTGTACTGCAGCACACAGCTAGGCAGGTTCCCAATGTACGGACTGAGCAACTCTGGCAGAGATACTCCCAGGCCAGTAGCGGTAGAGGTTTGTATGTACCACGACAGATTGTCTCCTCACCAACGCCCACTCCAAGCGAATGCTACAGTGGAGATTTTAGACAAGGATACCACTATACCACCAGCATGTCTCCCATCTCTTACCAGCATGTTGACATGCACAGAATGCCGTCACCAACAGCACCATATCTGAGTCAGGAACAAAGAGCCTACTCAAATCCTAACATCCCAACAAAGTTTTTCTACACAGAGGACCCTGTGCGGTACCCAGTTCATCCGTATTCTAGGGCATACTTTCAGGATGATCGGTCGAGTCTTACGAGCCATGGTAGCACAATGACTAGTCAGTATGATCCTAGGACTCGATGGGTGCACACCCTTCCTGTCAGGTCGTATTACACAGACCACCTTTCCAACAGAGAGCCAGCAAACTCTGTATATAGTAGGCCTTACTCCACAAGTGAGGCAGGATCCTACTTTTCTCAAACTCCACTCTCTAGATCATACTATGGAGATGGGGACAGCCGGTTCAATCCATACCACATGAATGGCTCAAGGTTGTTTTATTCCAAACCGTACAGCTCACCTGAGGAGCCATACTTTCCAGCAAGGCCATATCATACAGAGGGACGTCGGCGCCCTCGAATGTCCCAGGCCTTTTCATATGACTGGTATCGCTCAAGTATATCAGGTTACTCTAACCATTCCTCTCAGCACACACCACCGAGAGTGGGGCAAGATCCCAGTATTCCCCCATGGTTTACTAACAGCTGTGTGGAGACAAATAGACTAGGAGCAGAGGTCAAAAGCCACTCCAAGTCTTGGGACAATATCCTGTACCCACGGCATGACAGAGAGCAATCAGTGCCTCGTGGACGAAGCTATGAGAACCTGTTTTACCAAGCAAGGCAAGGAGCATCCTCTGATGTTACCTCTCAGCCTGTTATACTGAACCTGTCAAGTTCCCCAAGGCGCTATGCTGCCCTTTCGCTCTCTGAGAACTCTCTCTCTGACAGGGGCTCAAGCAATCCATGGAGGAATTCCAAGAGTGGGCAGTGGTTTGTAACTCCTGAGATCACTATAACAGACAATGACTTGAATGCAGGCAACAGCAAACGGCGTGATGTGCACACTGTCAGCTGGGATATGGATGATGAGAAGACGCCATCTCCGAGAGTATTGAATCCAAAGCAGCCATGCAACACAGCAGACATAAGCAAAGAGAGGAAACATAACAACTTCTCCCTCCAGCAGAGTCTGGAGCAACTGGATGAACTCTTAGCAGATTTGGTTGTTGATTACAAACCACCAACCTGTAGAAAGTCAAGTGTCGACCTTTTAGACCAGCTTAAACAACTAATCATTGAAGACGATGACAAAGACAGAGGATCTTCTGAAGTTCTGGACTCACAGCTGCCATCCTCTAAATCCAGCCCTGACACGATCAAAGACCCTGATAGTGGATGTGATGCTTTACAAAGGAGTGCAGAGGAGTGTTCTCCAGACCACAGCACTGATGAAGATGACACCATGGCATGTGCTAACAAGAAATGCAACCGGATTGAGAGCATGTTCAATGCCTGCTTGTACTTCAAATCGTGCCATAGTTGCTACACCTTTTACTGCTCACGAAACTGTCGCAGGGATGACTGGGAGACCCACAAAGAGACCTGTCTGTATGGTCGTGTCAACAGTGTGTGTCGACATACTCTGAAGTTCTGCAGAGAGAATTCAGAGATCCACAAAGCCTTCTCTCGTGTTGCTAAAGCTGGCTACCTCTCCAGAGGGAGAGGCGTTCTCTTTCTGGGTTTTGCTAATCCAGAGACAGCTGACAACTTCCTACTAGTTGGGCTAGAGAGCCTCCTCATGTCTCCAACATATTTATCTCTCAGAGAGCTGGACGGCTTCAAGGACAACCTAGGTGAATACTGCAAGGAGCTGCAGCATGCAGGCAATGAGTACGACCCCAATGAATGTTTCCTTCTGAATGTATCCGTAGCTGTTGGTGAACTAGTGCCTAACAGACCTTCACCAAGGGTCCAAGCACCAACAGTTCGAAAATATGCAAAGGTGTCCTTGGCCTCCTCAAGCCCTGACAAAAAGGTACTTAAGAAGGATAATGAAATGGAAACTCTCATCCTCACTCCGCCCCCAGGCACACCAGACATTGACAAGGAGGGGGAGGAGGGAAGAAAAGCCAGAGAGGTGTGCTTTGTCAATATCCAGCGAGAGCTCAGGACCAGAGGAGTCTTCCTTCGTCACGAGTACCCCAAAATCTATAATCAGCTGTGTGAGTTTGTGGAGAGCAACAAAAGGTTCACACCAACTACCATTTACCCAATAGATAAGAGAACAGGGAAACAGTTCATGTGCATGATCATGGCTGCATCTGAGCCAAGAACACTGGACTGGGTGGGTACACCGCATCTCTTGGATGATATTATATAGTTTAACACTAAATAGTAATGATAATGATGTCAGAAACGCTAAATGTACATTCTGTAAATACATGGTGTGGTTTAGCAAATTGAACAATGGTATGGAAACAAGTGTATATATGTGACCAATCTAACTTTCTGTCTCTCTTTCTCTTATTTCTCTCTGTTGCCACACACATGCACCTAACATGCACGCAAACACGCACGCACGCACGCACGCACGCACAAACGCACAAACAAACAAACAAACAAACAAACAAACAAACAAACAAACAAACACACACACTATATACACACTTTTAAAGGTTGCCATATGTTGTTATTGGCTTGTTTTGATCCTGTTGCACTCAAAAGAGTTAATAGCCTGCATGTAGACTAGGCAGAAACCCAGTTATCCAGGTGTTTAGGATGTGAACATGTATGATCTGTGCAGTTTATGCAGAAAATGTATGAAGCACACATTATTTATGAAGTACACATCTCATTGCCACCACATAATAGTAGGCAAATCCAGGTCTCATATTGTAACAGTCATCCACTATTGATTTCTCCAAAAATGTTATATCAGACGTTTATATTATAACTTGTTACAGTGGTTGTAACATTACAACTGTTTATTAGTACTTAAGTATTATTTCCTAGATATACTGTAGTTCTGTTGGTATTTTTTTTTTTAACTATTATTGCTATATTAGTTATTGTTTGACAAAGAAGTACAATCAAACCTATTTGTTTTCCCCTTTCATTCAGAATTTTGGTTGGAACTTATTTCATCTTGTGATAAGACTTGATGTCATTCTCGTATAAATTGCTTTGTTTGAAAGTGGCCTTCAGTCAAAAAAATGCATTTGACACAAAGCAATGTATAGGTTTGGGTATTTCTAAAGGCTTGACAGCTCTTGACTTGGTTGTTTGAACTACCATTGTAAATTAACAATTATTTTGCTCAAAGCATGTTATTTATATTCAGGTATTTTAATATGGATATTGCTTATAGTTAAATTTATTATGTTGATGAGATACCATTTGATGCTTAGAAATGTAAGAGTTATATATATTGAATATTAGATAATTTGAACATCACAACCTTGAGACCTTATTGTAACTAATACCACAGTATGTTCTTAAACAATATGCAATAAAAGAGCAACCTTAACATCTATATTGTAAAATTCTATTTTATTATCAATATTGAATAATCCCTTGGAGCCAAGAGCTGCAAAGACTTCTTTTGCACTAAAATATAAATTATAAAATGAGAATGTTCCTAACAGAGCTGCAGCACTGAACCCAGATATGATAATATGCCTGCTTCGTTTGCCATTGTTGACTAATCTAAGGTTGCTCTTTTACTTGATTCTATACAGTATATCTTTGTGCAAGACCTTCCTGAACTTTATATTTTGTGATGTTTATAACCCATATATGAATATATAATAAATGGAATTCAACAAGTGAATTTGTGGCTTTGCCTTCCTCTTTCACAGTACTCACTAGGTATTTGGTCAGAGGGGATATACAGTTCCCATCAGTCAGATTGAGATAATCCAGTGGTTCCAAAATAGTATGCCGTGGCCCACTGTCCCCAAGGAAAGAACAGGTTTGCTGCTGGATTTTGTTACAACCCTATATAACCCTAATATTTAATGTGTTGTCACATATTCTTTTATGGTACCAAGCGGAATAGTTCAAGCTAGAAACAATAAGAAAAAACAACTTAGAAGATGTAAGGGGTAAAAATGTACATTATACAAAAATCAAACATTTAAAACAGCATAAAAAAATGCTTTTAGTTTGCAATCAGATAAAAACATTGATTCCAATTATCAGAAAAATGCAGAATATTGCATCAGATAATCTGCACATGAAAATGGGTCGATCTATTATATACAGTGCATACATATAAATATACAAGTAGAATTTAGATTTACTTACACGTTTGATACTAAAGCACATCTTTTGCCATGAAATAACTTTATGATGCTTAAGTACATTTAATATCATATACTAAGACTCAGACTAGTACTATTTGTATGGGTGACTTTCACTTTTACCAAATTCACTTTTCAACATATTTTTTTACAAAAGTGCGACTTTCCGGTCTTATTTACAACGCCGACTTTAATGGAATCTTCCTAAATGCATCTGTTGGTTCAGGCATTGTTTGAGTTTTCAGATGCTCTCCCTCACTGTCTCTCTCTCTGTTATTACAATTAGTGTGCTGTAACAATTTGCTTATGAAGGATTTACAATACTCCCTCCTGTGTCTTTTCTGTATATCCTTAGGCCACCACCTAGTGGAGTATTGCATGTATTACTGTATGTTTTTGAATATTAATATCCCTTATATCTGCAGTCTTTTTTTTATTTTATATTCTTTTTAAATTGCCAAGTGCACATTGGATAGAATACATGTCTCTCACAAAGCAATCATAGTTTTATGTTTTTTGTGATATACAAAAAAGAAAAAATGTAAAATGCAAAATGCACAAAACACCAAACAAACAAACAAACAAACAAACAAACACACACACACACACAAACAAACAAACAAACAATAACACAGCAGCATCTTCAAACATAAATAGATTGGATTTGACAATATGGCGGATTACTACACAGCTTGGGTACTATGGCAAAACAACAGCAAATCTGCAGTCTTTATCAAAAGAAACCAAAACCTCTTTCAAAGTATCAAAATGAAAAAAGTGACCAATTTTTGTTGGCCTCAGGTGTTATTGTAAGTAATTGTAACATTACTGTACTGTCAGATTTAAATATTTAAATATCCTGCTTTAGGGATTTTTTAACCAGTGTAGATCTAGATAACCTGAAAGTGCAACTCAGTCAAATTTTACCTGATAATTTATAGATTGATATGATTAACCTGTTAATGTATAGATCAATATGATTTTTGGTAGACAGCTGCATGTGAATGCATTAATATCGCATTTTCTGAAACACTGTTTTAAGTCTGTTTTAAACAGATATGTATGATATGACAGATATGTTTCAATTCATGTCAAGTTACTATGAGGCTTCAGCAGACTTTTGATTCAGGTAGATAATCCAAAATTCCAGTGTTTTTAGTTTAAATTCCTCTCTTTGTGCTCCTCACAGTGTTTTCTGGCTGAGCTGTGAAGGGGGTTGTAAAACAAAGATCTTTTGGGAATTTTTTACTTGAAAATACCCACTTGATTTGTCTAATTCATTCTCTTGAATCCCCATATTATGGTTAGACAAACATCAGAATCATTAGTGCTTTGATTAAATAGACTGCAGATTCCAAATCACTTGAGGGCATTAAGAAGAGATTGATTTAATGGCCAGTATAAATAGCAGGAAATATTCCAGCCAGCAAAGTAGATTCAATGTTCAATCAAATGATGATTCACTTTAGATGGACTTGAACAAATGATGTGAGCCCATCCTTAACTGTTTGGATGTTTTGATGTAATGATCTCATCTTAGCACTCTGCAGAAGCATCATCCAGCAGAGAACAGTGACAGAGGTACAGTGTGTGTGAAATCAAGTTTTGCATGTGTTACAAAGAACAACTGAAAACATTTTATGATGGTGAAGCACCAGGGTTAGAATTTCGTCATTTTAGGGGCACCAAGGCCACATGACAGGCCACAAAGGCCATTGAGTAAAATTCGATGTTTTTACCTTACCTAATTTATAAAAAGATATGGATTATGTATTAAAACATTTTTTAAATACCAATATCAAGTTAATGTTACATTAGAAAACTGTTTTTTTAAAGTACATCTTGCAAAGGAATTACTACCTGAAAGCAAGAAAACATATTATGTATTAAATCTTATATAAATATAACAATATGAAGTTAATAGTACATTGAAAAACATGTTTTTTTTCAAATTACAGAAGAATTCTAAACTGTGTGTTTGTGTGTGTGTGTGTGTGTGTGTGTGTGCGCGAGAGAGAGAGAGAGAGAGAGAGAGTGCGCGACTGAGACAGTGTGAGTGAGAGACAGAGTGTGAGTGAATGCAGTGTATTAATTTAATCGGACTCTTCACTTGATGACGGAGAATCTGAAGCTGGGTCAGTGTTACTGAGCGATTCAGACCGAAAGCACACAAAGAGGGAAATACGCCTCGTCCACTTCACCTAAGTCGCTTATGACGCTTTTGTCACCCTGTTCGTTCTTGCTTCTAAATTTAAAGGGCCCGCACGCCACTTGCGTTAAACACCACCACGCAACTACTGCTGTAGCACAGCCCATCCAGTTATCAACATCATTGATCACAGAAAGTTACTTGATGGAAAGTTACTTGATAAGGTCATTAAATAGCATGCTAGTATGCAATTATTTCTTTCCTTTCTAAACACATTACACAATTAAAAGCTCACCAGGCAAACCAACGACTAGAGCAACCTTCTTCCACGCATAGGGTGTCTTTAACTGATCCCTATTAGAGTTTAGATTCTCTGCCTGAGCCCGAGCCTCGATCCACGGGCCAGGTCGGGCCGGGCCCTTGATCAAGCATTTGTGTTTTGTATTTTTTGACAAAAACTAATGACTGTATTTCCAGCTACAAAACGCGAATCCCTCTCCTTCCTCCATGTTGTTTGTGTTTGTGTCGCTGCATGGTGTAACACGTGAGTGAGTTGTCCTCATGCTAAAAACGCTGAAAAATTGTCGCATACGTGACATCGCTCCCCGAGACCAAGAAGAAAGCAAAAATAGATACTTTTACTAAGGAAAATGACAAAAATAATAGTAAGGCACAGTGACTTGAATAAATTACTTTAATCTGATTACTGGTCTGGAAATATTACCATGTTAGATTATTCGTTACTGAAAAAATTGGTCATCTCATAATTACAGTTAATGTGTCGGGCTTGATTTTGTGGGCCCGATCTAAGCTCTAATACCTACGCGAACAGGATCAAATCACAGAGGACTGGGTGTTCTGCTAGCAATCACACTTCTCAGCAATCAACATTTCCAGCGTCATCTCGGAACAAATGTTTGGTAGGAACCAAAATTACGCGGGTTGTTCTCTGGGACTGACCTGACCAAGGGACGACAGCAGAACGAGACATCCCCATTGGTTATCGTATGGCTTTTCCACCTTTTCCACCTATACGCGTCATAGCTCATTTCATAAAGTTGGAGGATTTTTAAACTTTTTTCCCCCTCCTAATCCGCCTATTCCACCCGCCTCCGCCTTTTCCACTTTTCCCTCCTTCTCTGCCTGGCTCCCAATAGAAAGTGAATGACTTCCGGGATCATTTTCCTCGGTCTGAACGTACGGTTAGAGTTCAGTCTTGGCCCATTTGGTCGAACGTCTTGTTTCCTCCTGGAGAGGCCAGCTCTCCATCACCTTGCCACTTGACATACTCCGTCCCTTGAGAAAATACACCAAATCAGCCCAACATAAATACTGTGGCATATTGCTATCCATAACATCTGCAGCAGACCAAAACGTTAAGAGTATGCTCTTCTTAGTAAAAGACACCTGTCGTGATGGGACTGAATAACTTGACACTGATCGTAATATAAATCCATCGAGCCACACCCTGCTGGAAAAACCAGTATAGCTGGTGACCAGTAAGACCAGCATATGTTGTGTTTTGGTGCTAGTATGCTGGTCACCAGCATGGGATGGGTCTACAACTTATTTCATAGTGCAGAGTATGAGAAGTGTGAAGTTGGCTGTGAACGCCCAATACAGGACACAGAGTCAGTGTAGCGGCTTATCTAATTTATAAATAATCCGCTGAGAGGCAAAGCAGGCTCCTTTCTGTGACTCGTTGAATGAAAAACCATAGTCCAGTTCCAGATGTGTTTGTTGATTTTATTAACAAAAGTTATGGCTAAAATTAAGTGGAAATTACGGTCAAAGAAAAAATATAGGGGGCTCACTCAACCTTCTTTGTCTACTAGAAAGGCCGCCAACAAACTGGGCAATTACTCTGACCAGAAATCATAACAAGATAACAAAAAAAAATAACAATAATGATAATAATAATAATGTGCACTGCCTAAACAAAAGTAAACAATTCAAAATAGATGCAGACATTTTGGCTCCTACAGTCAGTGAGGACAACTTGTACACCAAGTTTATTGAACACAAGCTTCAAACCTGCAAGATTTTGGGGTCATTTGAGGGCACCCAAGACAAAGTGTAAATACTTCACTAAATATAAAAAAATAAATAATGCAGCACTTTTTTTTTTGCTCCCATTTCTCTCACAAGTTGAAGTAAACAATTTTATAATGATTTTCTTTTTTTATGTGCACAAAATAATTACTTCTTTCAGATTCTGAGCACACATTTGTTAAAATTTGTTAAAAGATAAGTCATCCACCTGACAGGTGTGGCAAATCAAGATGCTGATTGAACAGGATTCAGGCACAGGTGTTCCCTGCTCAGCATACTGGTGCAGGGGATGCTGGTGACCAGCATACCAGCACCAGCATGGGATGCTGGTAATTGGATGTTGGTGACCAGCTGGTGTTGGTATGCTGGTGACCAGCTTCGTCAGCAACTTCACCAGCAAGACTATGCTGGTAGGCCAGCATAATTAATGGGACCTTGCTAGTGGACCAGCTTCTTCATGCTGGTCCACCAGCTAAACCAGTACCAAACCAGCACTAACCAGCATAGTCCAGCATGCAAATCATGCTGGTCTATGCAGTTCTTTCCAGCAGGGCATGCACTCAGCAGCAGACTCCCACAGGAGTTTTTTCCACGAGTTCTCTTGAAGCTTGGCATTTCTGGACTGAGGAGTTGACGGTTTCATCGACCCATTACTTAAAAGTGGTTAGCTGCTAGTTAGCATCAGTTTAAGGTAACCCTCTTGGGAACTGAGTTCCAGAATTTAATTTGGTCAACAAGCTGCTATTAGTTATTTTGAATGGCAAGAAAGGGCTAAATTAATTCACAGCCTCGGGGAGTAACTGACAGCTAGCTCTAGCTGTCGACTTTTTTTCCCCCTGAGGAGAAACTCTATCATAACTAGCACTAGCTCGCTAGCTATCCTAGTTAATCAACATGACAGACAAGTGTAGCACTAACGTCAGCGAGAAGTTTTTAGATTATACATGGGTAAATAGTCCTACCAAATATAGTGCTTCTTAAACATAGATGTTTTTAGTTCAACCTAACACCATATAAGTCAGTCCTGTAGGCTATAATATCAAAACCGCTTAGCAGGACAAATACTAGCTACATTCACAGCCTTGGGTAGTAAATGACAGCTCGCCGCCGACCTTTTTTCCCCTGAGGAGATGTTTGTTATCCAAAGTAGCTAGCTTGCTAGTTCAGCATGACACAGACAAGTGTATCGTTAGCCAGTCGGATTAAGATAAAACAAAATGGTAAATACCGATCAATTGTACGTTCTATTAAACCATAATGTTAAGTGTTAAGTTCAGTCAAATCCTACCACATGAGTCAGCTACGTATCATATCACAACCGGCTTATCTCGCTTGCTTACCTGTGCTGTAAGTGTCGTTCTTCCGTTTGGAGATGCTGCTGCTGTTTGAGAGGCTCAGGCGTTCACGTGAGCTCATCGGTGTGATGATGAGACTCCACTTGCGAACCGCGAACCGAACGTACTCCTCTGGAACAGACTGCTGTGCACTCGGTGGCTGTAATTCAAGGCAAGCCCACTATGCTGCACTGGCGCTTTTTTTTTTTACGTGGAACTTGGACATGGCCAGGGGCACAAAGGCCACAATGGCCATACAATGATTTATTTTTTATTTTTTTCACGGGGCATCAAGGCCATAGTGTGGGGCAAATTCCCACCGTGCCAATCACTGCAGGTTTTTAACAAACATTAAAAGTCTAAAATACAGTTGAAGAGTTCATTATCATAAATGGCCTGTATGGTTTTGAATGCGGGGATACCAGCATTAGAACTGAGGAAGCCTCTTGGATGAGAGGGGAAACTTCCTCAAGAAACTGAAACAAGTCTGGTTGCCTACAATACAGCGCTTAGAATGACCATGACCTGGATGACTGAAAACCTTCATCAACACGTACCAGCAGCGTGCAGTGTGACATGAATACCAGGATAAGGTGAAGAGATGAACAGTCTTATGTCCCTGAGCCTGGTGGTGGAGGACCAGGTGCCGTGTTAGGGGTCATTGGATTCTTAGTTAATGCTGCTGGACCTCTTCCTGCACTGCTGGGCATAGAGGTCTTCCATTGATGGCAGCTCACTCCTGGTGATTTTGTGAGGAGTTTGCTGTTATGCAGTCATTCAGGTACACCTGTAGAGTAGTACGTCTTATAAGTAGTGCATTACAATAGATGGTTCCTATCTAACAGAATTAGCTACAATACTTGTAATCTCATTAATAAGGGATATGTGTCTGTGGACAAACACAGATGTCAGAGATGTAGTATGTCAGGCTACAATGCCTTGCACCAACTGTGAATGGAGGAAGAGATGTATTACCTGGGAAATATTGCCCTCTATGGGTCAACCTTAGCATTGCCATGAGTTGAGAGTTGTTTTCTATTGTGTGTCAAGTTTCCTCCAATCACTATGCATATATTAACAACGTTTTTCCGTGAGGAGTAAGATGTGATGTAAGAATTTTCAGGGAAAGCAGTTGAAGATGAAGAGGGATGATAGATGAAGAGGTGGAGGTGAGGAGAGCAGAGGTGCCAGGAGTCAGATGTTAAGCTCCTCCTTTTTTAAAAATTGCCTTGACTATTTTTGACATCAATATTGCCAATATTCCTCAGATCTGAACATTTACCTTTAATGTGAGATATGAGAACACAGATTTATTTATGCTTGTCCTTTTGCACACATTTGTTGACAATTCCGAACTACATAATTGCCCAATTTAACAGACTAAGAATATTAATCTTCCTTTGTAATAATACAAAAATAAACATGTCACTGTCTACATACGAAAAACAACTTGCCCTGCTGTCAAAATTATTTCATTAAGAACAATAATTATCACTCTCAGGAGCTGATGTTCATACTGCAAATATGACTATTACACCAGCGTGTTCCCATTCTTATTCCACACTCATCTTTAATGTGCAATTTTGAACACTAATATTAAAAATTTTATTTGTGAGCTTGTCTGTTGTATTTTACCTTTTGTTATTCTTCAGGGTGTCATTTTTGTATTGCAGTATAAATAGGGTGTTGGCCATTACAGGTTTCACCCTCATTCATACTTTTCATATTACTATCATGTGTTTTATATGTATATGTGTCAGACAAATAAACACAACAAACTAACGAAATAAACCCAATGACTTTGAACATTTGAAAAACCGAACACTTTTCTGACAGTGATGATGACTTTTGGACTTTTGTGTTCACAGAGAAATTGAGTTTTAAATAATATCCAGTAAGGTAGTTCCTATGCTTGTGAATCAGCTTGTTATTTAAAACCTCTGAATGATTTGTTAGAAGTTACATCAAACTTTTTTAGTACTCAATTATGTTTTTTCTGCTTTTTTTCTCTACCAGTGTGAAGTCCCTTTAACAGTCATTTGCGCATGCGTGTTGCGCAGGTCTCCTCGTGATGACAGCAAATGACAGCACTGTTCGTTCCTGCAGGATCCTGTGTGAGACGGCTAACCGCCAACAAACAACCCCACTGACTCGAGAAATCTTATGAACAGCTGTGTTTAGAGAAACCGTGGACGACCAGTAGACGCTAATTACATTTGGTAAGTGGCTAGATATACGTTTTGTTGGTCTCATTTGGCCATCCAGGAGCTTGCAGCCTAAAGCTAAGCTAACGTAGCTAACTAGCTTATCGTTAGCTTAACGCTGTTTGACTAGCAAACGTTAGCCGAGTTTAACTTGGTAAACGTAAGCGGGCTTCCTCTTGGTTAGCTTCCTCGCCAGTTTACTATTTGTTCTTTAAATCAGTGCAAACACAAATCGGTGTTAACTCGTACTAAGCTAGCGCCCGGTTGCTTGAAGTGTGTCGGTTTCCCTCACATCGTTTAGCTGACCTAACGCTGGTTACGTGGTTTATTTGATATTCTCATCTTTTCTGGTGGTAAGTTGATGTAAGACAACTTTGACGTTACCGAGCTCGCGTCAACAGAACAGAACAGAACCGTTCAGACATCATATCTTTTACATTAAGGGTTTGAGGCCGTGGGATATAATGGCATACTGTCATTAACATCATAAATGTTTAAACACGGGATATTACCATTAACCCTTTGTAACATATAAGTGCATTATCTCCCCACCATGTCCGATATTGCTGTTATTAGTAACGGACACAATGTAGTCAATTAAGTGACTAAAGTATTTGTATGAAGCTATAATGCTGAACATTTGGTTGTCAGTTATCACATGTGGATTTATTTTTTTCATGTTTTTAATGAAATGTCATTGCATTTTTCCTCTTACAAGGCAGGCTCAGTGAAACTGTGACTAATAGCTGAAATGGTGAAAATATGAAGTAATTACAACCCAAGTATACAAATATTACATCCCACTTTGACAGTCACTGTTGCCATAGTGAATTGGTCCTGATTTGTCCAGTGTCTGCCCCATATCTGATAACTATAAAAGGACAAACATTTTTGCCCAGGGCTAGATTCCACATTATGCCGCAAATCATTCCTTACAATGTCAAAAGTCACTTTGAGTAACTCACTCATTGTAATTATGACTTAAATAATCTGATCTGTCAACCAGACTTTCTTTCCTCTGGATTGATGACGAACGATTGCCTGGAAATGGAGTCACTTGACTTGGTGGTTTTAGGTGGAATGACTATTGAAATTCACGTGCGACAAACATATCCTATTTGCTGTGAAACTGGACTCATAGTAGTTCCTTCATTCATTCATTCATTACTTCAAATTAGGTTCATCATTCCTTGTCAGAATGCACAATTATGAAAGTTGAACATAGAACCGAGAACAGTGATGGTTGTTTCAGTTGATACCTATGACAACATTATTCTTCATAAATTGCAATACCACCATCTGTTTCCTTTCTGCTAGTGGTGTCTATGATTGATATATTTGAGTTAGAAACACTGCTTCACTTTTTTGTCCTGATGTATTGCTTAACTCCTGAGAAATTGTCGTAATTGAATGCAGTAACTACAAGTTAAGATCGAACCCTTCGGCTGTGTATCTCTCTATGTTTGTGCCGTATCAGGTAAAATGTTTGTGCCCTCATATTGCACACCGCAAATTAATTGTCAAGATTTCCTTGAAGCCATTTCACATGTAAGTGTAGATTGAGTGTGTTGGTCAGCAAGACATGGCTCAACCCATGTTCATGGGTCTGTCACAGGGCCTGAACCTAAACCACTTTCACAGTTCACATGATCATGTCGAAAACTTACTGATTGCAGGTAGTTGTCCTCCAGACAGCAGATAAAGTGACAACACATATGGTTAACTGGGTTATGTTCCAGTTTATGAGTGTGACATTTAACTTTCGCATATGATGGACAAGTGGTAAATAGTTTTCCATGTTAATGGTAAGAGCTGTTTATGGATAAAATTTGTAAAACTGTTTTCTCAACCGGACATAGAGCAGCGACATAAAACGGATCTTGTTAGCCCTTCATGCTGTAGACTCAAGACTGTAATGGATGTTAAGTTTTTTCTCTTTTTTTCCACGACTAGAGCTTCTTGTGTTAGAGCCAGAGGATGATTGGAACATTCTTTTGGGGGTAGTGGTCGTCTGAAGGTTAGAGAAGTGTGTTGCCAGAAGGTCGCTTATTCAATTCCGAGACCAACACGGTAAATCAGAATGGGGAAAATGAAACACTCGCGCTTGCCTGTCCCTCACCTTACCCAAATTACGACCAAACACTGAAAAGCATTTTTCAATTATTGACAGTTTTTTTTTTAAGAATCAGTGGTATGTAGGGCTCTACAATTAATCAAAATATTAAAGAAAATCGTGGCCAATGTGCAATATCTAAATTACAGGAGCTGCAAGTTTGTGATTCAAGTAAAACCACATCTGTTACAACCTTGCATGAAAAAATGCAAAAGATAACCATTCTCACTAAAACACTTTCTGTCAAAAGTGTTTGTTTTTTTTCCCTTATTGTTCAGCTCAAATATTATGGAAACATTTAATACTGTACTGGTGATGGAAAACTATTGAGGTTCTGTACAGAGTTCAAAATGTGGGAAAGGTCACTTCATACGATATATGATATGGGGAGTATTTGTTTTCTGAGCAGTGTAAGAAATTATCTGAAAAGGAAGTGTGAAGAGGATGTTAACTGTTGGCCATGAATACCTTGTAGAAAGTGAAATCCTTTGAATATCTAGCTATAAAAAGAACTGTTCCATTGGACGGTGTGTCTCTGACTGTGTATGTGTGTGTTAGATCATGTAGTGGGAGGAGAGGGCTGTGTTCCAAACATCTTTACTGTGTTGCTGTGGTATTACACTGTTGTTTTATGCTCCACATTTTAGAGATAATGTCAGAATGTAATATATTTAGATTATATATCTGAAGTGGTTGGACTGGGCAGGGTTAGGGTTTTTTTTCTTTGCCCTGCCTCTTGTCTCCTAGGCTGCCTTGTTATAATTATGGTGATTACACAGATGTTATGGTTGAACTGTTGGTCCTTTTGTCTGTCATATGAACAGCTTTCACTGGCTGTCCTGCCAAAACTATGATCATTGTCACATAACTCAGAAGGTTTCAGATTATGTCCCTGATGCTGTCTGTTGTTTGGTTTCTCTTCTGCTTTAAAGTTCCTCAGTGTGTTCCATGACTGACTCACCAGGTAGCTATGTGCAGTAGATTGTATTGGAGAGGATGGGCACAGGGGGCCATGACAAATGGCAGTTAACCTCTGTGCTAGCCGCTTAATAGCCAAGTTGCTTTTTCACTTCCTTCCAAGTATGTGAGGAATGTGCTTATTCGAGAACATGGGTGTAGTGTGTGTAACTGCACCATGTGTGAACTTGTCAGCCAGTTACCTGTCCGTTCATTCAGATATACGTTTTTATAATTATTAATGTAAATATCCAGGTCTATTATTCAGTTGACAACAAATTAAAGCCCTCACCAATTGGTCTGTTTTAGTGCAGCCAGCTTCTGTTCCCAAGATGCTAAACTCAAACTCTATGCATGACCATACTAGTTCACAGAATTTCAAACATACTCCGCTGACAAACTTATGATTCAGAAGGCCAAAACATTTTCTGAGGATTAGCTTACTTGTAGAGACTGGCATGTAACTTAAATGATTAGATGATTTACTGAGTTGTTAATCAACAGAAAATTAATTGGCAACTTCATGATAAATTTTTTGATACATTTTGAAGAAAAAAAATCTGTTATTTGCCTTTCTGATTTGAATATTTGCTGGCTTTCTCAGCCTTCTGTGGACATAACTATTTTTGGATTGTGGACTGGTGGTTGGACTGAAAGGAATTGGGCTCAGGGAAAATTGTACAGACATTTTTCAGTAATTTCTGACTTATTACAATCCAAACAATTTAATTGTTCTATAATGAAAATAATTATTACTCACAGCCCTAGTTGCTGCCTCCATTTACTTCATAGCAGGTCAGATGACGGATACATTCTTTGTGTGTGCGTGTGATAAACTAGTGATCCACACCACACCACAGACATTTTCCAGCTGATTCCAATAACTGTGTTTATTGGCAGATTGCAAAGCGACTGTAAGGATACCTACTGTATTGGAGTGTATAGATGTAGTGTTATTATCGTCTATTTTTATCGTCTATAATTTCACTCATGCTGACAACTTTTAGGCCTTATATAAGGAAACATATTTTCAGTCAATTATTTAGTCTTAATGTCAAAGTTAATTGAAGATAAAACAAGTCATTGCCATCACAAATACACATTAATAATTATATAAATGCTGTGTTACGATGAAACCAAAACACTGTAATCGTCAAATGTTTGATATTTATTTTGAGTTTTGACTGAATGCTCAATTGCTGGTGAGCAGGCAGGCATCACGTTTCTCACGTGGTCAGAGGAAGCTGTGCCTCACAAAGAACTTGAAAAATGCTGTGAATATGCATTTTTTTTCTCCACCAACCATAAGATAACATACCGTATATGTATTAGAGTTTCATCTGTTGGTTTTTAAACTAGACCTAAAACTTGACAAAAATAATGACAATTTACTGAAGTAATTGCATTTCAGTAACCATTGTTTATTCTTGGTTTGTCCGGGAAATTTAATGTAGAGCCTATCATTATGTGTTTAAATCTGCATAACCAATTAGATTTGTTCGGCACATCAACTCCGACGTTGTGGTTGTCTGTTAGCTTGCGGGCAGTGACACTACCTTGCAGTCATTCCCATTCTGCGACAGTTTTCTCCAGTCTAGTCTCATTCTACTCCCGGAGCCATAGCTCTACAGCTAAATCTGTGTTTGCTATGTTAGCAACCAGCCACAAAGAGGCTTTTGTGCGAATGATTCACCACAAAATCATTCAAATTTCATGCCCTCCGCTTGGTTTGTATGTCTTGGCTGTGTATGTTTGGAAAATGGAGAGGGATTTGCATATTCTGCTATGTAGCGTCTCTTGAAGCTTGTGAAAAGGCGTGCTTTGCCTGTTGTCGTCAGGCTGGTGTGTGCAGCACATGGAATGCAAATGACTTCCCCTGCATGACGCGAGCATCATGTGTGAGTTTGTGTTCAGCCAAACCTTTACAGAAAAGGGAACTGTTTCCTACTTTTCCTGTAAGTTGAATAATCATATCTGATATTATTAGCTCTACTGTTTGCTAAAAAAAGTAAATTAAAGATGTGATTGGGTGAGGTAAACTACTGTAAATGTCAACCATTTATAAAGAATTCCACAAATATGTCATAGATCCTACAAATACACATGCTAAAAAGTAACAACAATGACCCACTGCATCATGGTTTATTTTATCAGACTTTAGAAAGTGTCTTGAGCCAGTGTTGGAAAGCCACAGTAGCTGGTGGCTTCTAAATTCCACCAGCCCCTCAAATTTTTTTTTACCATCCATCATTCTCCAATCGTTTATTTTTTTTGTAAAATTTGTCTTGGTTTAAAAAGAAAATCAACAACAATACAATCACATGAAAAATGTTTATTTAAAAAATGGCATGTCTCAGTATGTGCTCTGCAGTATACATGTTAATGTCAACTGTAAACAGTACTGCAGTAACTTTAAATTGACAAGTTGACAATTTAAAAACATATGAAGTGCTTCCTTATAAAACTGATTGAAACAATTGAAAATAAATTATGAACATGAAAATGCATGTCCTCAAAGAAACTGCTAAACTGATGAAGGCCACCATCACTTAATTAGAAATGTTGCGTTGTTACTTTGGCCAGGTCATCGTCAAAAGAGCAGAACATTCATAATTTGGTCCATGTTGAGATTAGTGGCTTCATCAATTTTCATTAAAGGTTGCTGAGGGCGCAGTGCTACCTGTAGCCGTTGTTCCCAGTAACGTACTCGATTGACAGATTGCAAGGACCGAAGCTTTGGAACCTAATTCATGATGTAATTCATGATGGGCACGCACTTTCCTCCCACTGCTGTACAGTAGCTTTTTCGAACACATGCTGCAGAAGCAAGCACCTGGCTCCCTCAATTTGTGGCACCAAGCCACCATTTTCATCTGTCTATGCCCACGATTGTATCTTAGCCAGGTTTAATAAACTTTGCTAGTTGCAGAGCTATCGCACTGCAATCATTTTTCTTGGCAAGACCCGCCCTATTGGGGCTGATTGGCCAGCACTAGTTGGACTGCCTCATAACCATTGGTAGGTGCAACTACCCCTTTGATGTGCTGAAGATGATTTGGTTAAACCACATGAAAAACAAATCCCATGCTGATTTTATTTTTGTCATACCCCAGAAATCCGGCACCACAGCAGAATACATTAAGCCCTGGGCATACTAGCAGCAGCACAGGTGTATTGCTACCCTCAACAGGTCAGGTGTATAACTCAGTTAAATGCTCTCTGTCTTAGAAAATCATGTCCAATTGCTAACTCAACTGAAATCGCCACTGTGGCTTGTAGGCTGATCAAATTCAGTGGCCAGTGGTGGGTGCACATTTCCCACCTTGTCCAGAGCTATAGGCTGCTTTTACACCAACTGCTTTCACATGCCGAATCATACTGCCATCTGTGACAAGTAAATACATTTATTTGTAGAATTTGTTGGATTTCCTCTTGAACACAACTGACCTAAGAAACCATTTTTTTCTTTTGCTCGTGTGACTGTGGTCTAACATTTAATTAAAGGTTAATTAAGCTCTGATTTAGTTTCCGTTCCACATATATTTATCTTTTATCCGTTTCCCCTCCATCTTGACGTTTTTGTTTTTCAGTCATTTAGCTCTCTGCCTGTGTGCGCTGGTGAAGATGGTGAAGCCAGACATCCACACTCTGGCCCACCACCTGAAGCAGGAGCGGCTGTATGTGGCATCGGAGAAGCAGCTGATCCAGAGGCTCAACAGTGATGTGCTGAAGACAGCTGAGAGGCTGTACCGGGCTGCATGGATTTCGAAACAGCAGAGGATCAATCTTGATCGGCTCATTCTCACCAGGTCAGGCCTAAAATATTGATATTCTCCGGCCTAATATGTATACCAGCACCTCTAAAACTGACATGAACCGACTATTTTGTGGTTTTATCGGGCGTTTTGAAAGTTAACAATTCCTGTTATGAGTGACTGTTATGAACAAATGGCAGAGAGCAGTATTTAGTGTGTTGGCTGGGAAAAGTATAGAATAGAATTAGTCATAGAAGTACTGCTAAAAGCAAATATCTTCCTACATCTTGGAGCTTGAAGTTTAACAACATTTGTTTTTAAATTTGAGACTGTAGACTTTTAAAATGTAAATTCGTTTTCATGCAGTTCTGGAATAGAAATCGTGCTAAGATACTAAACCAAGAATACAAATATGAGGGTTTGATGCTGTATAGTGTTCTTGAGTCACTAATTACCAGATATCCTAAAAGGGAACCTGCAGGGCTGGAGCATCCCTTTGTTATTTGAGCATGTGATATAATACATTCACAAGAGGAGTGAATTTTCACTGGAGTTACCTTTTGATTCAATTACAATTCACCTGTCCTTGATTCAAATGCACAGTGATCAGCATCTTGATGCATTTCAATGTATCACAACATCAGTGCTCTATTTCATTGCACATGGTTGCTTTTTCATCAACTTATACAAGCGGTCAAATAAATCTAAATTTATCTAAATCTAAATTCAATCAGTACAACAGTGTAATTTGCATCTTTTCAGTACCAGTGTTGTGCGACCCATCTCCGGACATTAACAATAATGAAGCATCCTAAATCAGGTTTTACCACATAACAGCTTTATGACGGGGCACTCCCTGAATGTGACAAACATGACCCTGCTGCTCCACCTCTCTCAGAGTTGGACTGCAAAGCTGACAGAGCCTACTCAGTTCTTGGCTGAATTAGCTGGGCTCACTGCATTTTTATGGTTGCAGACATTACTTTCTGGAGAAAACTACTAACATGGTTTGTAATTGTTGTGAGTCAGATTTTACGCACAGCTTGTCCAGCTCAGTTTGTAAAGTTTATAAAATCTTAAATGTGGCCAGATTTCACTTCTGATTTCTGCCTCTTTCTGACATATTTGCTAGCACAAAGATACTGGACTTGCTTGCCTAAAATTGGATCTACATCAGTCAAAACTAGGTTGGATGATTTGTCTTCAACTTGGACAAAGCATATATGTACTCTTGTAGACCCACTGTGTTTGTAGGTGGGATGAGATTTGGTCGTCACAGTGAGAAGGATTTACAGTAACTAATGATAGTAGTTACTGGTCCAAGTGATTGTATATGAAAAATATTACTAATGAAACAACTCTGTTCTACAGTGCGGAGGCATCTCCGGCCGAGTGCTGCCAACATGCAAAAATGCTGGAAGACACACAGTTTGTCGATGGCTACAAGACTCTGGGCTTCCAGGAGACGATCTACGGCGAGTTTGTGGCCAGATTGAGGGAGAATCCTAGACTGGTGGCATCCTGTCTGGTGGCAGGAGAGAGACTTAACCAGGAGCACACCCAGGCGGTCATCCATACAGTCTTCACCTCACTTTATGGCAACTGTATCATGCAGGAGGATGAGAGCTACCTGCTACAGGTTAGGGATCATACGTGAGTCTTGTGTTATTTAATCGCCTCTCAGTAAGATAAGGCGTTTGAACTGGTGCGACTTTCCTTTTTGCCAAATTTCAGGTGTTGCGATACCTGGTAGAGTTTGAGCTGAAGGAGAGTGACAACCCTCGCCGTCTACTGCGCCGGGGAACCTGTGCCTTCAGCATCCTTTTCAAGCTCTTCTCTGAGGGCCTGTACTCAGCCAAGCTCTTCCTCACTGCCACCCTCCACGAACCCATTATGCAGCTCCTGGTGGAAGATGAAGACCACCTGGAGACGGATCCTGCCAAGGTGACAGAGCGTCTCACTCCGGCCCAGCAGGAACGCTTTGGAGAGAAGGGTTCTGAGACCTACAGACAGCGGGTGCAGGCCGCTGTGGAGGCCAACGAAGCCAAGCTGGTAGCTCTGGTTAATAAGTTCATTGGTTATCTGAAGCAGAACACCTACTGCTTTCCCCACAGCTTGCGCTGGATTGTGTCACAGATGTACAAGACTTTGTCATGTGTGGAGCGTCTTGAAGTGGGCGAGGTGCGCACCATGTGTACAGACCTACTGCTGACCTGCTTCATCTGCCCAGCTATTGTTAACCCAGAGCAGTATGGTATCATCTCAGATGCTCCCATCAACGAAGTGGCCCGCTTCAATCTGATGCAGGTCAGTGGCAAAGCATGTATTCTTTTCCCATATCACACCACAGTCTAGATTGATATTGCATACTTCTTGTTATACAGGTTGGGCAGCTTCTGCAGCAGTTGGCCATGGCTGACGATGATGCAGACCCAAGACGGAAGAGCAGTTTGTCAAAATTTGATAAGGTATGTGAAACATTGCAATGTTTTATTAATTCCAGCCTAAATACAACATATTTATCCTTCAAATAAATGTAATTTACCTTTCTTCTTCTCCGTCTGTAGAGTTGTGTTGCTGCCTTTCTGGATGTGGTGATTGGAGGAAGAGCAGTTGAGACCCCACCCATGTCCTCAATGAACCTTCTCGAAGGCCTCAGTAGAACTGCGGTCTATATTACACATAATCAGCTGCTCGTGCTGGTAAGCTCTTTTACACGTGTATCCAAGTGCAACATTGGTACCATTTGAAAGTTTAACTTGTGGCACTACCCATATACAGGGTATAGTGTTTCTAAAAGGTTTTCGTAAGACTATAGGACCAACACCTAACATGACCATAAATGAGAAATTGTGGAGAATATCAAATGTAGAAAATTATCAAATATAACATTAAGCTTCTATCTGCTGCCTGGCGATTAGTCCAGTCCTCACAATTTACTCTACTATGCACCTCTGGCTATACAGTGTTAGCACAAGCCTGTAAGCTATAGTCAGTAGTCAACATCAGTCCATTACTTTTAACTTACTCTCGAAGCCTATTAGCGCTGGTTTTAAAATTCTGAGCGCCCATGAGTGCGATCTTCACTGATCGTCATTGTCTGGTCTAACGTGTGTGCACATGCACAACAGAGTTATCTTTCTGAGCCGTGGTTCATTCACGTGCTGCCCATTGGCATTTATCAAACATAATAAATAACGTGAGTTGTATTTCAATCTCACTCTTTCCAGAGAGACAGAGAGATATAGGCTATGTACTGCCCAGCTGGGTTAACAAGACAAACTGACTAGTGAGTGATTGCCTACAAGCTAGCACATCAACTTGACATTACTGTTGGAGACCACAAGTTTGACTGACTGAGAATTAATGATGCTTTGCTGAAGCAATGGTGCAAAACATTCTTCAGTGCTATTATGACAAATTAAAAAATTTTTTGGACACTATGGTGCAGCAACTTAACTCTAAAACTACCACGCTTCTATCTTTAATCCTCCCTCCCTCCCTCCCTCCCTCCCTACAGACAAGGTGATGTGATAAGATTTTGGACCACCTTGCTGCATACATTTACAGAGTTCCTTGAAACTCCTAGTACTGCTTAAAATGTTCAAATACAGAGGTCATGTATAGGCAGTGGATAAGATAACACAAATGTCTAACAATACCACTGTACACTAGACATCCTTTTTAAAATTCTCAGTATGTATAAAGCTTTTTTTAAACTAGGGATGTTTATTCAGGTCTATCAAATTTTTCAGGTACATTTTTCTGTATTGTTGAGCAAATATCTTGTTACTGCACAGTGAGTCTCCAGTCAATGTTCTTTATGACTTTCTTGTTGCCAATTGCCATTGTAACTAGGAATACACAATATATACCAGGTAGATGGTGGGAAATATCATTAAACAGCCGATAAATGAATGAATGTTGATAAGTACAGCTGATAATACAAAGCAAAATTGCTTTCATTGACCTCATAAGCAGTAGTTGATGGTAAGCACGCTTGAAGTTAGTCTGCAATTTGCCAATAAACACAGAGAAGAAGGAGATAAAGAAAAGAAGTGCAACACACTGTTGGTGCTCATGACCTCAAAGTGCTGCACTTATGCAGAGGTTTAGACTAGAGAGCATGAAAGATTTTTGCCAGTCTGGAGGAAGAAAACACAATTGCAATTTGCAAAACATGTTCTACGAAAAGATCAGAGAGGAAGGAAAAAGTCCAGTTATAACGCAACAAATCTTATTGGAGCTATGGAATATTGAATAATCCAACTTTGCACTTTTAAAAATACAAAACTGTGAAGCTATTGATTATCTAATTTGTGTCAGCCATTGGAAGTGGATATTTATAAGATATTGGTAATGGCTAAGAATGTCCAAATCCTACTTAGGTTTCTTAACCTGTTGTCATATTACAAAATGTGCAGTGTTTACATATACATCACAGTAATTAAATTATTTAGGTCATATTTTAAAAGGGAACTACACAAGTGAAACTGAAACTTTAATGAAGGGTACAAAAACTGTAAGGGCAACCGACACAAAGGTGAGAATAGGCGGGATATTCTGCATGAATTCTAGGTGAATCAATTTCATACATAGCAAGAATGAGGTAAGAGGAGAGGCTTTAGTATTAACTTACCTTATGACCTTAGTTTGACTTGAGCGCATGGTGTGTGTATCAGTTCATATGGTGTTTGTGTCAGGACACAAGGCAGCTCGAGTGCCTTTTGTTTTGTTTGTGTATGAAAGCTGTGTGTGATTTTCTTTGCCTCCATTCACTGCGAAATAACTTCGCTGTCAGTGAGCTCTTCATAAAGCTGTGTGTAATCCCATGTTTTGTATTGGCAACATTTTAGATTCATGTCAAACAAGACTTCAGCATGTACAAACTTGTCATCTCTCACTCAGTTTACTTCCAGTCATTGATTCATTGTGATGTTCTGAAGAATAATGTCTTCCTCTTCCGGCATAGGTGGACTTTGTGCGGAATGTGATGGCAGGGGACCATCTCCGGGAAGAGGAGCACATGGCTCTGGAGACCCTGGTTGCCAACGTGCCCCAGAATCGAACTGTGAAGAGCAACAGTCTGGAGCTCACTCCCTCCAACACTCCCCAACTCTCCCCAGCAACCACTCCTGCCAACAAGAAGAACAGACTCCCCATAGGTACTTACCTTGGCGGTCTCTAAGCCTCTGTCTTCCTGCCCCTTCAGTTTTAATAGATAGATGTATTGATGCGCTCAAAGTGATGCTACCTCTTGTAATTTCCTAATGTGAGGATCTAAAGAATATTTTGCCTTATAGGAATAGCACAAGTTGAAACATGAACTAAAAGTAGGAGTGTAATATTTTGTCTAATGAGAAGCAAAATAAACAAGGAGGGTTGAGTGGTGATGGCTAGTGAAAGGCCTGCGTTTCATAGGAAGCTAATGAGCTTCTTCTCAGCTTGTTATGAAGATAATTAGCATGGCCTGGATTGAGGCTCAATTACAGAAATGACAACCAATTAAATTACCAAATATAAATGAACTCATTTTAATTGGAATGGATGGAAAAGATGCATAGACTACCTTCATTAGCATTCTCGAGACAAATGATGCTGTAGTAACACCCCCTTAATTAGAAATGAACCACTTGTGCTTGCTGCTCTGAAATATGACGTTTATACACACAATCTTGACTTGACTTGAACAACTTTCAGTTCTGAGATGTGCTCTCTATTCTTTCTCCAACTCCCTACCTTGTCCTTCTCCTTTCCTCCCGTGCTGCCAATGAATGACCAGGACAACACTTAGCATCCTTAACATCCTGGGACCCCACAGCTACCACTCTGTCTGCACACATTCCATTAGTAACCCCTTTTGGTGGGTAGACTGTCAGTGGTGTTAGAGCTGGAGAGAAACTAACTCATGTATCTGTCTCACCCAGTTGCGTTTTTAGTTGACACTCATCTAGTCCATGCTCCTAGCTGCACAGTAACCTCCCTTTTATACAACTCTGCTGTTGTCCATGTGCTCCCACCATGCTTGCTTTGCCTTGCACACTGCTTTGGCTCATGATTAGAGCTTAGATGTTTTTCCACTCATTTCGTTCTCTAAGTTTTCCCTTTTTGCTTCCTCATTCAGCGGATTATGGCTTTTCATTACCAGGTAGAGTGAGGAAAAATCTGTATTCCACCTTTTTTCCTTCTGGTGTTTCTGAGTTGTGGTCAAAGTAAATGAGAAATGTGTACAATAGACCATATTCACAAGGCAGCCATTTTCCTCTGATGTCATGTTCAGGTGGGATCAAGTGCTCAAATGTCTTGTTGCTGTTCCAGGTATGAAGTTGTAGAAATTTAGATTATCTAATAATCTCATTATCATTTCAACGCTTCTATTTGATCATCAATTGAAAAGACGATGAATAGTGAAAATCCTAGGTGAAGGGGGAAGGTGAATGTGACAGGTGTTGTTAAGTCCTTTTACCATTCCATTTACCTCAACCATATTACAACTAATCAACAACAGCATCAGCTTATTTTAGCATTTCCAAGCATAAGGAAATCTATCTGATATGTGCATTGACATTTTAGAAAGCATTTATGCCTTTCCTATCATATAGTGTAATACTTTCAAAAGCAGTGTTGGCTAGGATCTGGTTTAATGCTAACATGTAAATAGTGGGCTTGAAATATGTTGTTTAACATTGAAATATCACTGTCCTTCCAAATTTTTACTATCCATTGTCTTTTCATTTGTTAATCAATCAGGAAGTGGGACACTGACATTTTCTCAGTAGTCTTACGTTTATTAAGACTTTCACCCTGAGTGTGAAATTAATGGAAAATGGCTACAGTGTGATGGCGATAGTATAGTTATGTTCTTGATAGTACATATGGCATCTACTCATCTTTAAGAGAGCAGCAGCAGAGCCAGTTATAGTGACAATGTCAAGGAGTTTGAGTGGTTCTTTTAGCTCTTCGTTTGACGTATAGGGTTTCAGATTCTCAACTTAGGTATGTGTCACAATAAAGAGTTTGTGGTAGAACTAGCATCCTTTTTGTGGTCTTCAAATTGTCAATACTTTCTAATGCCATGGAATCATTGCATATAAAACACATGAATCGAAAAGGAAACACAAGATCAGTGTCATGTGGTCAGCTGTCTTGTTTATTTTCTTAAGATGACTGGAGCGGTCAGTGCCAGGCAGTGTCCATGCTTATGTTTTATTTTCTTGATATAGCCAGTGGATGGAGCTAAAGGACCAATGTTGTGTGCTGCAGCCACAAAAATACAGCACAGAAATATGTCGGATCCGTTTGTAGAGTGGTATGAAAGTCATATGCTGCTTGAGTTTTATTATTTCAGGCCTGACATTATTATCCCAGAAACACTGTGCAAACAGGTCATTTTGTATTTAAACATGCACGGAATATCATGTGTCAGCAAAGTTCATACCAAATGATAAAGTAAATGTGACTTGGTGAAGTTGAATGTTTTTAAATCAATTGATTTAAAACTGATGATGTTTAAAGTTTGAATTTTTTTACACTAACCGTGCTAAAATGATTTAATTCAAATAATATGGCAGATATAGGGCCTTATGAGGTTTGTATGCGCATGTGTGTGTGTGTATCTGTTTTCAGCTTGACCAATCAGCAGTGCACAGTGGTAAAAAAAACATTTTTCAGATTTCAGTTACATTTTCATGCTAAAAGTTATTTAACAATAACAAGGGGCAAATTTTCTGTCTGACTAACTGTCTATCATTGAGAAACAAGTGATAAACCTGTCTTTGATGTCACACCAGTGTTGGCCACAGATGGAAAACAGTCAAAAGATAATTCTCACTTCTTTGTGAAACCGATAAAGGCCTTTGCGGCTTATTGACGTGTTAGCTGCTAAATAAATAAATAAACCTGCAACAACTTACTTGATTCCATCCAATGGAAAGTAAATTGTTGTCATAAAACTGTTGTTATATGATCATTTGTTTCGAATGTCAAACATTTGCTGGTTTCAGCTTCTTAAATGAAATAAATGGTAGCTTTTCTCTGCCATTACTGATAATAAATTAAGAGTCTCTTGGATTTTGAACTGTTCGTTGGACAAAAGAAGCTATTTAAAATGTCACTTTGGGCTCTGGAAATTGGTATTTTTGATATTTAAAAACTAAATGATTGATTGATTAATTAATCAGTCAAGAAAATAATTGTTAGTTGTAGCCCTACAGCAAAAGTCATAATAATACTTATGAATTACAGTTACAGACAACACATTGGTGTGACATACCAGATGAGGGCCTTGGTTCTGTGCTGTTCATTTTAACCAATGCTGTTGTTTGGTGAAACATTAATTCCTGAATGTATCACATGAACCCAACAACATTTTTAGCTCTGAAAATAAATTGTATTCAGTATCCTGTGAATGTAACAGTCAGAGAATAACATTGTTTCCCTTTGAATTCCCCCCAACTGGCCAACTAGCAGCTGCTCGTAGCCGCAGCCGTACCAACATCGCCCAGGAGGGGGAGGCAGAGGCTAGCTCCCAAGAATCCTTACAAGAGCTGATGCCAGAGGAGGTGCTGGTGATTTCAATGGGAACTGGTCCTCAGACGGTCCCTGGGATGATGTCAGAGAATGAGGTAATGTGACTTGAATTAATGCACTAATATGTAGAAGAGATGATGTGATGAATCCAGTGTCATATTTTTTCCTTGTCACTGAAGGGGAGAAAGACTTCTCAGAGTCTTTGTCATGTGCTTTTTGTGTGCTTGTTATGTAACTGATAAGAAACCTTGTATCTCATGTATAAACAACACCTCTCTCATCCCCTGCAGTCTTTGAATGAGGTAACGCTCATGAGGTAATCACCAAACATATTTTTCAATGTATGGATGTCCTCTCTCTCCTGCTCTGTAGGTTTTGAACCTGCAGATGGCTGATGGGACCCAGGGGGATGGTCATGCTGATGATACTAAGCTGCATGGCAAACCAGACAAAACCCTGCGCTTCTCGCTCTGCAGTGACAACTTGGAAGGAATCTCAGAGGGTCAGTCTGTGGTCTTATGACAAAGATAAACTATAAAAGAAACCACATTTTTTTTAATTTTAATATATTCCAAGTAATTTAAAAAAACATAGAAAGTAAAGTGTGTAAAAAAACAAATAATAATAAAAAAGAAAAATGATGCAATTCATGTTACGCTCCAGTATACATTTATAAAGGTCACAGGGTCATAACTGGTCTATTAATTAAAGCTGCCTGACCTTAATACCTAATATATGTTTTTATCTGTTTATTTTTTCCCTCAGGTCCATCCAATCGTTCAAATTCTGTGTCATCTCTGGACCTGGAAGGAGAGTCTGTTTCTGAGCTTGGGGCTGGACCTTCAGGGAGTAACGGGGTCGAGGCCCTCCAGCTTTTGGAGCATGAACAAGGTGTGTGTGTGTGTGTATCTCTGAATGTCACCAAAAAGTTGAGTTGAATGCATGAAAATATAATTTTCTGTTGCAGCAATTTTATTAACTGAAAGATATTGATAAGTGGGCACAGTCTAACATAATACTGAATGTCTCCTTCAGCCACCACTCAGGACAACCTGGATGACAAACTGCGCAAGTTTGAGATCAGAGATATGATGGGTCTGACAGATGATCGGGACATCTCTGAGACAGTCAGCGAAACCTGGAGCACTGATGTGCTTGGCAGTGACTTTGACCCCAACATGGATGAAGATCGGCTGCAGGAAATAGCAGGTGGGGCATAGCTTCTATCTGTATTTGTCAACTTCAGTCTACACTTATCAGTAAGAGGCCTTTGTTTCATCTGGAGAATAAGATTTGTGGCCTGGAAATCTCTTCTGCACTATAGTACTTTTATTAACATGCTGTTTTGTCACACATTATATGATTATCAAAAATATTGCAGCTTCTTGTAATCTGGACATTGCACTCAGCCATATAGGGATTTTGATAATATTTCAATTTATTGTGCTGCCGTGATCAGTAACCAGATGAATTGATCTGTGCAGCCTGTGGGATCATGTCACATTGTAAGAGATGGATTTTCTGCACACAAGGACCTTCTCAGACTGTTGGTAAAATAGATTCAGGGAAATGTCATCACCTTGTGGTATGTGGGTGAAATAGCATCAAAAGGCAGGTCATCAGTTCAGCTCGGGTCATATGGCACTACTTTGAGACATGCATGGACTTTGTTAGCGTTTCCTCGTGAAAAAAATTATCCAATAGGATTTAAATATATGTGGCACCCAATTAAGCTGAAACTAACAAACAGGCCAAAGTTTCTAGTTGCCTCTGGTCGATCAATCGATGGCCCGATCGAAAGAACATTGATTACCACATATTTTGAGAATCTGTTGATTGTTTCAGTCATATTTCAAGCAAAATATCAAACATTTGCTGGCTTCAGCTTCTTGGATATAAGGATCTGCTCCTTTTCTATATCATTTAAGACATTATATGGACTGTGTTAGACTAAAGAAACAATTTGAAAAAGTCACATTGGGCTCTGGGAAATTGTGAAGAGCAATATTCACTTTTTTTGTTTCCCTTTTCAAACCAACAGTTAGTTAATTAATTGTAAAATGTGTCGGTAAACTAACTGAACATTTTTTATAGTTGTAGTCCTATTATGAACAAGGTTTACGAGAGTGTTATTAGTTGTACAGTTAGTTAGATGCATGAAATGTACCTTTTGCATCTGAAGTTCAGTGCCATAGCTGTAAAACAATTTCCTGGTGCCTAGCTCGAGGAATACAATGTATCTCAGTATTACACATTTGCAGTTAAAAAAAAGAATTAATATGTATTCTTCTTTTGATTATAAAGTTTGACGATAAAGCAAAACGTTTTCATCCACTGCCATCAACTCTTAGATTTGCCTGAATATGTAATTATCTTCCAATTGATAGTATACACGAGTGAAGTAGATGCATTTGATTAAAATGGACTCTTGGGGAAACCAAGTCATTTTCTGCCTGTCTCTGGAAGCATATTCTGAAGAAGGCTTGCATTATCACAGTGGCAGTAGCTAATAAGTACATGCATAATCATAAGATAATGATATATGAGATAGCTATCCTTTGTAGATAGTGGAGGGCATGTTCGGACTCTGCACTCAGTCGAGCCAAAGCTATGACAGTAAACACAGGTCGTAAAGATAATGGTTTAATCTAATGTGAAACAACAATATTTGAGTGTTATTCAGACTCTCATCTTCCTCTGCCTCAGTCTTTCTCGTCACAGTCTTCTCCTCCTGCCCATCTCTCTATCCTTCTCTCTCTCTCTGACATTCACTCAGTCCCTGCAGTCTTATTGACCTTGGTTCCTTCTCATTTGCATCCACCATTTTTCATTCTTCGGAATATGGCGTTGGGGGACTTTTCCATCATTAAGTGAATTTACAGCGATTTCCTTATGTGTTTTCTCCAAGGGATTGGGTTATGAGATGCACATTAAATATCCATTAATACCTCATTATCCCACTGATAAGATTACCATGATAATGAGGCAGAAATTCTAATTGTTTCACTTCTTGTTGTGCCACTCATTTAATCATCCACCTGAAAGACAAGTACTCTGCGCCCCTACCTTGAAGACTGTAAACACGGACAGCGGGATAGAGCTCTCCCACTGTCAATGAGAGCCCTGCCCCCGCCAGTATCGGTGCACACTGTTGCCTCGGTGCTGGCATGGATGCGTTCTCATGGTGTGCGTGTGCCATGAAGTGGAAGCATGACATACCAGGGGGCACGGCTACCACGGGTCGACTTTTTGGTCTTGAGCCTTGGCCACTGACTCCCACTCACACCTGCTAGCTCTTTTCCCCCTCCTCCGCATTCTTCCGCCTTGTTAAGCCACGGCTTCCCAAATGGAGATGGAGGGACACTGTGCGGAGGACTTTGTGGGAGGGTGGGCAAAGCGGTAATTTGGTTGTGAGTAATGCTAGGCTTAATCAACAGCTCAAAGTCACGGCCCTGGAGGCCAGGGAAGGGTGAGATATTACCATTAACCTCTGACCTTTGGCACAGTGGTATATCTGCCTGTGGGCCCCAGCATGAAATGCATGTGACCTCCAACTCTGTGTCTCTGGATGCAAAGCTCACTGTCTCTGAAGCCCCATCCACACAACGTTTACACAGGGTTTATGTCATGTTTTTGCTTATCTCAGGCCAATCCACTGTGGTGTTTAAAAAAGTTAGACCCGAAGGCATCATGTAAAGGTGATGGAGCAGGTTTTAATTAAGTTATAGCATGTGAATTCAATACATTAGGTACAATATTGTGGCTGCTGAGTGAAGCAAATCTACCAGCAGCTTTCATATTTCAAAGGCATTTGGCTTGTGCCATGCATATAGTGCTGAAATAATTACTCACTAAATAGATGAGTGTTTTAAAATAAAACTGATTTCAATTCATCATGAATAAGTCATTTTAGTGATTCATAAAGCAACAAATGCCAAATATTGCTGGTTCTAGCTTCTTTTTCTCTGCTTTTAGTCTTAGAAACTTGGTGTTATATTTGACCAGGTTATGTATTGTGACAAACATGTCACATCATTAACATGCAGTTTCTTCAATCTGAGACACAGTCCAAACACAGATCTGTTGTATCACAGCCTGAGCTAGAAATGATTATTCATGCTTTAATATTATCCTTGCTGGAAGATTGCAATTCCCTTTTCACCTGCTTCAGCAAGTCCTTCCTGGACTGTTTAAATGAGTTCAGGAAGCTTCTGCACACCAGCTGCTGACCAGGTCCAGCAGGATGACTCACATCACTCTGATTTTATGTTCTATATTTTGTCATGGTTCATTTCATTTCATTTCATTTTAAAGGTTCTTGTTTTCACACACAGAACCCTGCATGGTCAGGCATCTGAGTATATTTCTAAGCTGCTTCATCCTTCTACATATCACCAGTAGGTCACTTGGGTTTTTTGATCAGTGCTTATTGCTTGTCTCGTGCACTCCACTTAAAGCAGAAGGGTGATTTGCGCTTATAATTTTCTGATATTTTGATGAGTTTAACTTGTTGAGCACTTTGTGACCTTGCTGAGTGAATATTTAATAAACTTTACGTGCTTTCTTTTTCAAATGTGAAACATAAGTTCCAATTTTTTTATTTTTTTATTTTTTAAATAAACCAAATGATAAATTCCTCAAGTGACAAATCTTTTGATAGATTAATTGACAATAAAAGTAGTCGTCAGTTGCAGCCCTTGTACCAAAAATGAAAATACACATTTATATGTTGCGGAATGGAGAATAAGATATGCACATGCATGTTACTGAAATATTTAAACCTTTTACCAAAGGAGTCATTTCTGTACTGGCATTCTCAAGTTCACATGTTGCTCATATTTAAGGCCTGAATATTTTATAAGAACTAATTACAGAATATGAATCAACACACAGCGCCCTAACAACACATAGAGGCGTGATTATGAACAAAAGGGTACCTTCAGGATGACCTTGCCACTATAAAGGTGACTTCTTGCTGGTCTCAACACTTTTCANNNNAAAAAAGCTGTTTCATGCTGTGGCAGGAGGTTAACTCTTTGTCTCTGTGCTCTCAGGGGCAGCTGCAGAGAACATGCTTGGCAGCCTGCTGTGTCTTCCTGGCTCTGGTTCAGTCCTGCTCGACCCCTATGGCTCCACCATCTCAGAGACCACAAGCGAGGCCTGGAGCGTTGAAGTCCTTCCCAGTGACTCAGGTAGGTTCATTCAGTTGTTGTAGATGCCCTCTGACTGGTCCTCTGCTTTTGTTATTGTCTTCATCTTCATGCCGGCCTCAGATGTCTGTTTGAATGCATATTTATGTTTGTGCCATACAGTGGGGGTTGGGACACCAGGTGTGGCCGCTCGGCAATACATACCAGAAGTGTGTGTGTGCATCTGTCATCATATTTGTGTGCACTTGCCTGTCTTTCAGGGCAGATCTGCCTGTGCCAGTAAAAGGCAGCTCATGGTTTCCTTAGAGGGACCACCAGGTGTGTTTGCACCTGTGGTGGAGCTGTGTGGTGGGAGGATCGGGGACAGCAGCTGTCCTCAGTCAGTTTTACTGTGTCAGTT
>CAEMYA010000002.1:1666007-1708102 GCA_903131615.1 Diplodus sargus | reverse complement strand
TATCCGGCTCGACTTAACATATAGCTATGAGACTGGTCTTTACATCTTATATCGTTTGGACAACAATCACACAAATAAAAATGCTGTCTTATAAATCATAGCATATACACTCTTTTTTTGTTTTTGTTAATTGAACATACAGTCCAACCTTTTATTAATCAGAGATTATGTTCTTAACTCCCCCTTTTGATAACCCGTGTTTTGTGGAAATCAGCAGACTGTTTTATGAACAGCGTTAAGTGTTTCTTTGAAAAGCCTGGGCCTTATGTTAATTGAAGTGGTACACCACTTCAATATGTGCAGTGCAGAAATGACATGCATGAGTGTCTTGATTGCTTTTTGTTCCGTTTGCTGCCCCTGTTCTGCTCAGTAATAGCACGATCGGAGGCTTGCTTGGAGTACAGCGCTTGTTTCATGGCTAGGCAGCAGAAAACTACACTCTGAAGAGCACTTCACCAACACATTATTACTAACGAGCATGCAAATGAGTACTGCTGTTAGTATGGAGCCTCTGGGTTCGACCCAACAGCTCCATTGGGTAGCCGAAGAATTGGCCGTACTAGCTTTATGGTTTGGTTTGGCAGTTAGAAGACATGATAATGTATGCTTTGTTTGATTTTGTGCATATGTGCGCATTTGGTTTCCCAATAATCATAACGGGGGGGAGTCGAAACAATGAATGATCATCATCTGTTGTAAACTGCCACAAGTGAAGTGGATTATGAGTTTCATTTAAAAAGCACTTCATCCACACTTAAGGTTAGCAAAGTACACATTTTTCTCTCAGAGGGAAATTTGATATATCTTTTAACATTTGCAGAAGCCCCAGACCTGAAACAGGAAGAACGTCTGCAGGAGCTGGAGAGCTGCTCAGGGGTTGGCAGCACCTCGGATGACACCGAGGTCAGAGAGGTTAGCTCGAGACCCAGCACACCAGGCCTCAGTGTTGTCTCAGGTATAAACATAACCCCTCCTCTGCGTCCTCTCCCTAACATCTACTCTGAAACAGTTGTTCCTATTTCCGTTTCTGATCCTGTTCTCCATTTTGTCTTTCATAAGTTGAAAAAGTCCTAAATTGACCTGTGTTGTTGAATAAACTAACAAATACTGCCTGTTTCTCACCCTCCTTGACTCTGTATAGAGCGGTCATGTCGCTGGGAGGGTTGTTAACCAGTGTAATGGGGTCAGTGTGAATTTTTCTGGATGACACAGGCTATTGCTGCCTGTCTTTTTTGTGGGCTCAGGTGAAAATGCATGAAGTAGTATCCTAGATTAAGAAGCCAGCAGTGATGTTCCTGGCTCGCCTCACAGGAAACGTCCCGCGGGATCTGGCCGATGGATAGTCTGCATCTGATGATCACTCTTATCTCTGTCTTTCCACTCACCCATGGGAGCTTACACTACCAATTTAGAGTTCCCACTGGATTCCCATTTCAGAGAGACATTGCAGTGTAGTAAAGAGAAAAATATCCCCTTTTGTTTGAGAGACATTGAACATGCAGCTCCTGTTTTTGACTGCTACCAAGCTGAAGTATTTTACTGTGTTTTCTGTTGCTTTGGTCTTGATTGTCAACTGAACTGTTTTTTTGTTTTTTTTTCCTGCTGCAGGTATCAGTGCAACCTCTGAAGACATCCCCAACAAGATCGAGGACCTGCGGTCAGAGTGCAGCTCAGACTTTGGAGGCAAGGACTCTGTGACCAGTCCAGATGGGGAGGAGTCAGGCCACGGTAGGAGAGTGTCACATCCCCGCTAGGCTAGCTAAGCCATCAGTCCAGTGTTTATCTTGTCTAAACAGCAGCAGACAGACTATCAATCCCTGTCACCTTCACAGCTGCCACTGAGTTAAATCACTGTTTCAGTTCTAAAAAGTTGCAATTGTTAAATAAAGTTATAGTGTATTGTTAAATATTCATTGTTAGCCTGGTTGGGGAATCACAGTTGGCGGCCAGACTGTTTTCATTCTTATTGAAAATGATTAGCTATTTTCTTTTGAATAACAGCAATGTGCGTTTGTGAAATGGTGGTTTATTTAGCAAATGTTCTTGATTGTTTGGTATCCTCTTGTGTTTTTACAGGAGCACACCATCTAACATCTCCACCCTCACAGTCCGATTCCTTACTGGCCATGTTCGATCCCCTCTCCTCTGCTGAAGGTAATCTACACTCCCAGAATGCTCTACAGCCAATCAGAGCTAGAAATGAGTATCATTAAATCTCAACACTAATGTCGTGGGCTCACAGAACAGCTTGAGCTCTGTGAAATTAACCAAGAGTGCCTCATACAGCCCTTACCCCAATTACCGGACTTATTATAAGTGCAAGTGAAATGTCATTTCATTTGGCCCATTTAAGATCCCAAATTATTCTTAGCGCTCTTTGTCCCCGTGCATTTTGTTTGTAGCGCAGGTGGAAATAGTGGGAGTGAGGAATGGTCGCTGCTGTGTGTCTGTGGCAAGGTGAAGGGACGACAGGTTGAGAGACCTCACCCCAGGCTCTTTGGCACTGTCCCCTTGTCCCACTGTGCTCATGGCACGAAGCTGCCATTGGAAGCTTTTCAGGAGAGAGAGTGTACCCTTGGAACAGGTGGCCTACCTATACCTAGGGCTCATCTCCCACCAACATCTCTCTTTAACACTCTACCCCCACTTTTAAGGTGTTTTTCTCCACTCGCTTTATAATGTTTAACAACTTCTCTTTAGAGACAAGTGAGATTTTTCATCTTGGTATACCTACTTGTAGAATTTCTTAAGTATATTTAAGGCTTTAAAAACAGTTAAAAAGAAATATCTACTCAGGGAAAAAGTCTTTTTGAATCCTGTGCAGTGGGCTGGTAATTTAAATACTAGAGTGAATGTAATGAAAATTGCTCATACAAGGTGTATGGGGATGTTTAAATGTGAGCCATATTTATCCAAAAAAAATCCATCAACTCAAGAATCGTATTATCTGTCTTTTATCACCTCAGGCTCCTCCACTGGAACAATAGTAAGGCCTAAAGTGCACTACGCCAGGCCCCCTCACCCTCCCCCGGATCCACCCATCCCTGAAGCTAGTGCCCTGGGGCAGGAGACGCGCCACTCTCTCTTCATGCCTCACTGCCTGGCCCAGGCTGAGCTGGAGCACACCAAGCAGCGTCACTCCTTCCCTGACAGGCTAGTCCGGAGCCGCAGTTCTGACATCGTGTGCCCAGGCCGCCGGCCAACAAGTGACCCTGGCCTTAACCGGCGGGTCGCAGTCGAAGAGCGCGACCCTGCCGGAGCCTTCGCCTTAGGACCATCCTCGTCCCCCAGCAAAGACTCCCTGAAAGGAGAGGTAAGCAACTACAGCAGTGCAGTTACTGCTGTGTCAATCATGTTTCTTCTTTTTCTAGTGCTGCTGGGGAACAAACTAAAAATAAGTAAATGGTTTATTTTGCATGAGTTGCAGCTGTTTTGTGTAATAATCTACCTGCCTGTGTCTAAGTGTGTCTTGGTCATTTCCGTCTAAAGGTTGAGGACAGGAAAGACAGTGACGATGAGAAGTCTGATCGCAACAGACCATGGTGGAAGAAGCGTTTTGTGTCAGCCATTCCCAAAGGTAAGGAAACTGAACGCACCCTCTTCTAACCAGAAAAATGACCTTTTATAGATTTAAAAGTGATCTGTTTGATTGCTGTGCTCCTTTATCGCTCCTTTTATATTTGTGTTGTGTGAAAAAAAAAAAAAGTTATCTTAATCGCAACTGACAGGAAATATCACACTTTAAAGAGCAGCACAAAAACCAATTTATAATGTGAGAAAGAGAATGATGATCCATGTTGTCCACTCCATTGCTGATGCTCCAGTTGGAAAATTATGTTTCTTGTTGTTTGAAGTTACTCCAGAGACGTGTCCAGTCCTTTTTCTCTCACGTCTCAATGGCTGCAGATTTATAGAGACTTTTCAAAGCTAATCAGTCATCAGAGGAGCTTTAGCTGTGTAGATTGTATGGCAGTAGCCCTCCCAGCAGTGCTGTCAGCCAGTGGCTAATGGTCATTAGATAGACCTTTCTGTCATCAGCACTGATAGATGACACATCTCTTGTTGCAGTTCTACTCTACAACCATCTCTCATACATCTGTCTGGGAAATAATGAGCTGTGCCCACACAGAATGACTGCTTATTACTCTTAGAGATAATGATGTTTCTTGAGTAAACATTGAATTGATATTCATAAAATGGAGGACTGTGTGCACATGGACAAGAAGAGACCCGCAAAGCTTAAACCACCCGCCAATTGTCTGTAGAACCCGTTGTGTTTGTCCTGTTGCTCTGCATGGTGACACACAGTCAGTTGTCCGGTGGTGCAGCAGGCTGTGTGTGAAAGGCCAACCCTGTCTGTTGTGTTCCTCACAGTGCTGTATTGGACGGCTGAGAGTGATGTCCCAGGTAACGCTTCCATGCTGTCGTCATTGAGCTAGCTTTCCTGCTGGAGCCAGCGGCTGCGTGCCCGTGCTGCTTTATAGATGTCGCCTTAGAGCTGTAGAGCTGTGATGTGACATGTTGTAGCCTGAGTTCACACAAGTGCACACTCCTCATCCATGCATCTGTTTTACCACCCCTTTTCCTTTTTTTTGCAACAATATCTTACATGTTCCTGTATGGAGAATACAGAATATCAATGTAGATACTTCACCCAGTGTTTCCTGTGTGTGTGTGTCATCAAATTGTAATCTCTGTGTGTCTCTTGTTTGTCCTGTTTGCACCTTTGTGTTGATAGGATAAGCATCAGTAAGCTAATTTACATCTATATCGACTGGACTTAATCAGTTGTAGTGGACCTTTGTGATATTCTGGTATGAACCAATGGTTTGATTCACCATTTCAATATTCTTTTGCTTTTTAAGTAAAGTTTTACACTAGACTTTTTTTGGTTTACTACTGTATGACCATACATCCTGTACTGAGATCTTTGGTCTCAATACAAACCATAAAAAATACGAAAGATTTAGCAAAATGGCTGTCAACAGGTGACTCATGATCAGCTCCATCCGTTGATAGTAAAAGTCGTGTCAGCTCGCTAATCACATTTCTCTCCTCTACAGCTCCTATAGCAGCTTTTCGGAAAAGGGATAAGCAGGAGAAAGACGAGATTACCCCGGAGCGGATCCCACAAGGTCTGTCCTGGTTTGGTGTAATTTTACTCCCAGACTGACTCCAAATGTCCAAACCACTGGGAAGTCTGCGAGTGCTGATGGCTGTCCAAACTCACACTTCCACAAGGGAGCTCAAGTGAACTTTCTGCAGACTCACAAAGAGTCTGCTTGGGGTGCAGATTTCACCAGACTTTACAGATTTATATGTACTGCAAGGAACTTTTGATTGGTTCTAAAAAAGTCTCAGTTCAATACAGATCCCTCTACATGACATATAGGGCTGTCTCATCAGTGGTTTATGTAGCCTTGCAGTCTCTGGCACTCACCAGCTGAACAACAGTTAACACAACACATTATGAACAACTGATGTCTATGTGGGCTCAGTCCACAAGTCCAGGTGGTGGACATTTGGATTCAGCCCTAATGCTGCTAATCACATCCTATACTACATGTGGATATCCACTATAGTGAGTTTGATTGTAATGTATCTCGTGTGGTTATCAGATGACCCATTGCCCAGACAGAGCTGTCAGGCGCAGGCAGCTGAAGACATCCTGGACAAGTACAGGAACATCAAGAGAACCAGTCCGAGTGATGGAGCCACAGGTGGCGCTTCTTATGATGGGACAGGAGGTCAGTAAAAACTATTGTGTATATCTAGCAATCACACACATTTGCAGTAGATACATCAGAATCAGTTGCCAGGTGAGTTTCTGGAAAGGAGGAATTTGCCTTGGAGTTTTGGTGCCATATACCGTAGAATATATGAAAAAAATATTGTAAAAACACAAAGAACATTTTTTTATTACCCTCTTTTTGTATATGTCGACAGATCTTTGTGTGGATGACAACGTGCACGACTCTCCTCGAGAAGACACCCTGCAGAACATTTCCACAGATGACCTCCCGGACTCAGCCAGCCAGACAGCACAGCAGCATGATTCCAAGTTCTCATTCAGGTCTGGGGTTCACAGTCCTGCAGAAAACCACAAAACCAATATACAAGCAATCACTCAAGACCTCTCAGCAGACCTTCTCAACTAATGCTGTTAATGAGAAACTTTTGGTTTGTGTCTTCCAGTGATGCAAAGAAGAAGTTGAGGCTGGCGCTGTGCTCTGCGGACTCTGTGGCTCTGCCCATCATGGCTCCTGCAACCACAAGAAATGGACTTCCTGATCACATGGACTCTGAAGGTAGGCAGTTCTTATGCATTGATGAAAAGAGGGAGCTTTTTGTCTCTAGCATTTTTCTATTTGAGGTAGAACATTTTAGTGCTTCTGTCGCTTAAACATCATTTTTGAGGGCGTGTTTTAAAGTTAGAGAGTGCATTAATTTAAAACTTGGTATTATCTGCTAGACTTCAAGCAACTTTGTCACAACTCCCCATAGGGAGCAGGATACAAGCGCTTAATGTTGGCAAGCATCCAAAGTGCTGAAAGTGTCCTTAAGCAAGACACCAAATCTGTACCACCTTCACCTTCTGACTTGCCTTCCAAGGTTTGGGGCAAGGTTGGAAGAGTGGGGGATGTAAAAAGAGAATTCCCATATGGTGTTGGTAAAAATGTCCCATTATTAGACCATTGTACATATTAGAAATAGAAATACTTGTGTAACCACGTAGATTACTTGTCCAACATTATCAGAAAAATACAAGTATATTGATACTGCACAAAACAAAGTCAGAACTCTCAAGCTTCCCTCAAAGCTCACCATCACTTCCTGAAGTGAGACAATTGCACACAAAATCAAGTGACATCTTGTAAAATGGTCAACAGTAAAACCATAAGACTCCATCTTTGTGGTCATCAGTCAAGTTGTCATGTGGAGGCAGCAGGTTGATCAGATTACAGCAACCAGCCGGTCCTTTGTGAGCAGCGAGCAGTGTTGTCTAATGCTGTCTCCTTATCGTCCTCTCCTGCAGACAATGAGATCGTCTGCTTCCTGAAGGTACAGCTAGCAGAGGCTATCAACCTTCAGGATAAGAACCAGATGGCCCAGATCCAGGAGACCACGCGCTGTGTCAGCCGCTTCGATCCACGCACCTGCAGGAAGCTGCTGGCTGCCATTGCGGAGGATTACAGGTAACTATGGAGGCCTGGGTAGCTGGGTCAAGCCCACTTAAAGCACCCCATGGGTCCTTCATTTCGTTATTGTTTCTTTGTTCACTGCTTAATGTTGTTTAAGGCCACTACAGAGATGTAGCCAACGATAATAAAATACAAATGTTTGTGTGTGTTTCCTTTTAGAAAGCGGGCTCCATACATAGCTTATCTAACCAGGTGTCGTCAGGGCCTTCAGACCTCTCAGGCCCATCTGGAGAGGCTCCTCCAGAGGGTGCTGCGAGACAAGGAGGTGGCTAACCGCTACTTCACCACCGTCTGTGTTCGACTCCTTCTGGAACACATGGAGTCCAAGATGCTTGACTTCATTAAAGGTATCTCACAATTTTTGCATTAGAGCTGGCTATCACCGCTGATTTCCTGAATCATTTCAATTTCCACTTCATTTAGTATTGATTCAGTGAGGGATATCTTAGTTATGATACCAATTTTGCTCGGATATGAAAGAAATTTAGAGAGAACTTATTGTTTAAATTGTGCAAGAATTTCTCTCACCTGGTGCATTATTAAAAATCTTAATGTTTGCATGGAGAATTGAATAAAATGGCTGCAGACATTTGTGGACAAATTAATGGAATTTGTTATGATTTAGCACTGAATTACTTAAAACACCATAATGACACAACAGGAAAGTAATAACAGAATTAGGCTTATGCAATTTACACAATCTTTGTGGCTATTTGTTTATAGATTTTTGAGTCTCTTCTGAAGTCTCTAAAGTCTGACGATTAAATGTCAGCATCCCCTTTTTTGTATTTATCATCCCAATTTTTTTTCAGGTATTCAAAATGCCTGTAAGTCTTTACACGACATCCCTTCCAAGCCTGACTCGCTTGAAAACAGCTATGTTCTGTTCTGGTGCTACATCTGTTGTTTCTCTGCTCCCCTCCAGCGTTCCAGGGGTGCACGGCAGCGGATGACAAGACAGCAGCAGTGGAGGATTTTCTGCGCTACTTGTACGGTGCCATGGCCCGTGATGCCATTTGGCAGTATGCGAGCGAGGACCAGCTGCAGGATGCCCAGATGGCTATAGAGCGCAGCGTTATGAATCGCATCTTCAAACTGGCCTTCTACCCCAACCAGGATGGAGATATTCTCAGAGACCAGTGAGTAGCTGGAATGACACCAGGGCCACAGAGTCTCAGCAGGCAGTATTATGTTTTATTTCAGATATTTTAGGAAGTTTCTGGACTGTTTAATTGAGCATCAACTTTTAAATATATTTAAAAGCCACTTAATTAATCGCTAGGAAAGGAGACGAAAAACATTTTAAATGACCCGCTAAATATTTAGAATTCATATGTTACCAGAAGAGCTGCACTGTTGGATTGGACAGATTGTCACTCTCTTGTCATATACTGACTTGTTTATCTCCTGCAGACTTTTTTATGAACACATCCAGCGGCTCTCAAAAGTGGTGACAGCCAATCATAAAGCTCTTCAAGTCCCAGAGGTAACTTCATTGTGACTTTCTTTTCATGACATCTGTGCATTTCAACCTAACGAAGAGACTTGTTGGTGCATGTAGGTCTAAGAAGTGTTGACATTGTGTATGTTTGTAACTTTTCTGGTTGCAGGTTTACCTGAAGGAGGCCCCCTGGCCCTCCGCTCAGTCTGAGATCAAGACCATCAATGCGTACAAAACGCCACGTGACAAAGTTCAGTGTATACTGCGCATGTGTTCCACCATCATGAACCTCCTCAGTCTGGCCAATGAAGACTCAGTCCCTGGGGCAGATGACTTTGTCCCTGTACTTGTGTTTGTCCTCATTAGGGTAAGTCTGTTTTTCATTCTACACCACAGTCAAATTTTCATTCATTTTACTGCCAGTATTGATCCCTTACTGATCATTTTTTTTAAAACACAAACTGAGAATTATGAGAAAATTTTTCCCTAAATGACTGTAGTATAACTTCAAAACACCCTAGAGGCTTCTATTTGCAGACCTGTGTGGATATATTATACATATTTACATATTTATAATTGTAATCTGTACGGCGTTGTGTGAGGTTCTTTCAGTGGCTAATGTGGGCCCATCCCCACATCTCCTCCCCTCCAGGCAAACCCGCCCTGCCTGCTGTCCACCGTTCAGTACATCAATAATTTCTATGCCAGCCGGCTGAGTGGGGAGGAGTGCTATTGGTGGATGCAGTTCACCGCGGCGCTGGAATTCATTAAGACCATCGACGATCGCAAGTGAAGCAGAACAGCCACCTGTATGGGCAGACTGCGGGGGAAGGAGCCGGGAGACTGGGAGACTTCCCAACCAACTGCTCCCTCTGCACAGCTTAGAAAACCTGGCCCTCAGCCTGCTCTTTATTTGTATAGCTTGTACATAGCCAGAGACGTTGAAAGATTACAAAATATATATTACTGTACGTATGTGGACAAATCCAGGTTTTAGCCGTGCTGAAAAAAACGGCCTTGGGGGAAAAATTAGCAAGATGTTAACTTTGAACCTGATTTGGATTTTTCCTTCTCGTTTTGTCTCTTCAATCATATTTCACTTTTGGGGTCTGTATTAGGAATTGTATATATATACACACAATTATCATTACCATTACTGATATGACATTAAATCAAACTAAAAGATAATCCTATATGAAGGGACCAGACTTCCTTGATGTGATCACTGATCTTTTTCCCCCCCTGAGTGAGAGGGAAGGGCTTCCAATTAAATTACAATATAATGTTGATTAAATGCATTGTAACGTGGGGATTTACAGTGCGTGATAGTTACTGATGGGATTTAGTGGCTCATAAACACTGAGATCAATTCACAATAACCATAGCACTCATAAGGTTAGTGTATCAAATAGTAGGGCAGCTTATTTCGAGAATTGTTTACTTCATCTGATTCCCAAAAACAAGTGTGTCAGTGACAATTTGGACATAAGGGCCCACATATTTATATGAAATAAAATGTATTTATTTCTGTAATTCTATTTAATGCTTTGTTTATCTCATTTAAAAAAAAATGCAAATGCATATCATGCCCGTTAAAGATGTCTGAGGCGAGTGGTGTTATTATAAAAAAGCTTGCAAGAAAAGCTTGAGTTAGGAAGGCACCTTAGTGATGAGTGGCCCACAGGTGGGGATGCTGATACAGGGTCAACTGGTGCACAGAGCAGTGGTGGCATTCTTTTGGAAATATTATTGAAATAGTGCCTTTGATGTGGGGGCGCTCTGTACAGGTAGATTTCTTTTTTTTAACCTAGCATAGGCATTATCCCCACCCTTCCCCACCCGCCAAACACTCCAATAGGCCAACCACGCACCACCACATCGCTGATTGTCATGGCTCAGTCCCTTTAAAGCACTTGAGTTTGAACAAATTTCCCCTCTGGTGTTCTAGATCCTACCTCAGAGTTGAAACCAATGAGCCTGATATCAGTGTGCACACAGTAACTGTCTTGCATTGGTTCACAACAGGGTACTGGATCACTTTTGCACTGGTTAAAAATTAGTGAGGGGAAGGTAGGAAAATATAGATACTATGCTGCTGTGATGCTTGTTGTGGTCACATCACCCTTAATTAAAGGAACACTTCACCAAAAAATACAATTTCAATCAATATCTTCTCACCCCCATGCAGATGGAAAGTCGGGTGAAGTTTTGTATTCCACAAAGCATTTCTGCAGCTTTACTGCAAAACCACATTGCAGCATTCTCCTAAACAACTGAAGTTAATGGGGATTTGTTTTAAAACCAAGAAAATACAAAATGGCTCCATACAATTTGTCCAGCGTAATCCAAGTTCACGGAAGCCCTGAGATCCCAAATTGATTTATCAACCCCCTCAACACACACTTCAGATGCTGTTCATTCTAAGGCTTTTAGCTTAGCAGTTACATTGAAAGGGTGTAAAGTCTTTTTTCAGTCTTTTGGAATCAATTTGGGATTTAGGGATTATTTAAACAAGTCTCCAGCTACATCAGTTGATTAGGAGCATGTTGCAATGTTGTTTTGCTGCGTAGCTTCAGAAATGTTTCATAGACTATTAAACTGCACCGGACTTTCCATTAACATGGGGGTGAGTAGATAATGCCTGAATAGTCATGTTTGGGTGAACTGTTCCTTTAACACAAGCCTTTCTTAGCGAACAAAGACATTTTAGATTTGAATCTTAGACCTGAGATGCCACATGTGTCCACATGGGCAGACTAGTGATTATTGGATATTAGCTCTCTACCTCCTCATAAGTTCAAGAAAGGGACTCTTGTTTATGTGCACTTATATTTCTTTTTCTTTCCCAATTTGGCGTGCTGTGATATCCCAGTGTCATTGTAACTTTCCAATTATAATACAAGCATGTCTTTAATTATCCAGAAATGACTAAAACTCATCTTCTCTTGAAATCCTCTGCTTCATTTTTGCGCACACACGTGCCACGTGTATTATAGTTTGATAACCCTTGACTTTTCACCATAAATGACCTGACAGCACAATACACAGTAGGATAGAAGAGCAAATAATCAACACTATTGACTTGTTACTGACTTGCAGTTTATGCTAAAGTGGTTGGTGTAATACGTGAGTGTGGTTTTTATCTAGTGAGCGCGCGTGAGACGATGGTGTGACTGCTTGACCCTCTGCCTCCTCTTGCATGAAGTCATTGGATGGTCTGTACATTCTCATTCATGATAAACAGTAGAATAGGATTAGTATCTGCCACAGGCCAGTAATTGAACCTGCAAGAGGACGCAAAGCTTCTCTTTGTGTCCGTGATACTTGCATATCAGAACTCGATGATTTATTTTGCACAAAACAGATGTGTTTTTCCTGAACAAATTGACAGGGAGCAGTGCATTTTGAAATGTCATTACTTCTCGCGTAAACATTTTGGGATTAAGATAATATTTGAGTAGCCGAGCTAAGCACCTGACTGTTACTCTTTCGAGCTGATGAACACCCACATTTGTGGGCAACCTCACAAATGCGTATTTGCGCATCCGTCTACGGCAGCACGTGCGCCAGATTCGTACGTGTCTGTGCAGTATGCTTCCTTGCAGAGTCTGTGTAATCAATTTGATGAGAAAACCATGCACTGGAAAATCAAGTTGCAGGTTGCATCTATACTAATTAGGTTTATGTGATGTCACTTTAATTGGAAATACATACTCCACAAATCTGATGAAATTATTTGGACCTGGCTTATGTTTCTGCGTTCCCTCTGATAGCAGGTCGCAGCAGCTCCATATGATCCCGGAGAAGTACTGATCAAAACACTGCATTATTTCCACAAAAACACATCTGACTGTGATAGCAACTGTACTTTTTAGCTCTGATTGTATGCAAACCACTGGACAGTGGTGTCAAGAAAAACCGACTGAGTCGGTCTCTTCTTCAAAGCTTTACTGCTCTGCTCCCTGTGCAATTGAGTTGAAAGCAGAGAAAGAAAAAAAAAATAGAGTTTTACATCTTAACATCTAATTTTACATTTAATTGTAAGCTTGCACAATTATGACATGCGGGGGAAATCCGGTTTGTCTTTACTGTGATTAATGCATTATGTAATTCTTTAAAAACAATAAAAGAAGCAGAAGTTTTTTTTTTCTTTTCTTTTTCCTTCAGTGGCTCTTCAGACACACTGTGCACTGCAGCAGGACCGATGTCGCACCTACTGTTCACAACAGTGTGTCATTATGCCGCGGCTCCTCGGACAGTCGTATGTATATCTGGCCCGACTGTTCGCACGATGGGAGAGATGGCGGGGAAATTTATGCGAGGAATATAATTGTTAGTGGGGGCAGTGGAGCAGCATCATCCAATCTAGCAGCCACAAATAGCAACCTCTCAGCAAACATTTCATTACAGCTGACAAGTGTACGGCGGATTGTAATTGGAGATATCCCCTCATCTAAAAGCCCTCCTTACTTCACCGATTGCCTTCTCTAATACTCATCTTTTTTTCATCATAAACTTCTTCGTGGGGTGCTTTGTGTCCCCTGATGATATCTCGCAATTGTTAATTTAAATTCAAATTTTGGTGTGTGAAGTTAATTAGTTGCATAAGCCAATGGCTAGATAGGCCAGATTTGGAGATTGGATCTTTTGACTATGTGGCACTTAGCTGATTTGAGATACAAGGAGGCTGGGTTTTGTTTAGTATCACGCTGCTTCGCATGCTGTATTATTATTGGCTGATACCTTCCTCAGTGGCGAACTGGAGGCAACATGAGGCTGCGCAGTGTTCTATTACTTCTAATTTATCGAAGGTATTGGAGCGGTGGAGTTTGTTTTACAGGTGACGGCAGATGGATCAAGTGAGGAAGAAGACGAAGAAGAGGGGGTTGTTGGACTCATCTGACTTTTATATTGATGTCATTCTGTTGCTTGAAGACATAAACAGGCCTGAGGTCTCACCCAGATGGCTGTGGAGAGACAGATGATCAGTCCAGTGGGGCTCGTGCATGACTTCACACGTTGGTCTGGTACTTCCCACGTGTACTCATAGGCGAGCAGTGGAAGAGGCCCCCCCCCTGATTAACTGTATTTGATAAAATCCCATAAATTTAGAGTCCAGACTGACTTCCTGTAGCCCTCACTATAAAGCTCCCACTAACTTTACACAACAATGGGAAGTTATTAAAACACTTCTGCAGGAAGAGCTCGTTAATCTTACAGTAGAACAATAAAATTGCCATTCATATAATTATGATAAATAATTCATAATCTATTGTAAAGTTTGGGCAGTAATAGATCCCTAACGATGGGCTGAAACTGATGTAATCCTAGAGTAGAAAGATTAAAATACGGCACTTTAAGATGACGAGACACACCATTGGTACAGACAAGGCTTTAACTATAATACATATACTGGGGGACACATCCCCCACTGACATGTAAATATGCTTAAAGAACTCCCCCCATACATTGATGTAAAAGATGGGAGCAAAAAATAAAAACAAAAGAACACACGCTGCAATCCAAACTACACAACATGAGCAAATGCAATCATTCAGTAAGTAAAGTGGCATTAGAACTGCCACCAGTGGTGGTGTGAGTGTGTACCGCAGCGCTGTGTGCCCTCAGCTCTACTTGCTAATGATAAATAATATTATTACTTTGTTTGACTAAAGTGCAATCACTTTTCTTTCAGTCAGCTTTCATTCACAGTACGTGTCATCATGAACAAGAGGAAGGCGTTAACATTCAGCAGGTTTTTGAGCATCCTCAGAAATAACAAAAGTTAGTTGTGAACAGTGAGAAAATGAGAACTACTCAGATGATAGAATTATACACCATGTCATCAAAATACCCAGCGTCAAGACATTGTGTTAAAATGCTGTTGTCATAAAAGTGAGAATCATCCATACAGTCTTAAAGTGGCCTATCTGACATTAGTACTTACTGTATGTTATTGTCTTTCAGTACTTCAGTACTATATATATATTGTATCCTGTGAGAACTGCACATATTTATATGAATACAGTATAGGATGTGATCTGATATTCATTATTATTCTAATAGTCAGTTTAAAAAAACAAAAAAATCTGATTGCTGATAATAAATTAATTAAAAAATGTGAAAAATTAAAAAAACTTCATCTCTTAAATGATCAAATAAAGGTAGTGGATTTTTAAAGTTTTTACATATAGATTTGTGGTGGATTTGAATTTTAAAGTGGCAGTGGAAATACTAAAGAAAAATACAAGTACTTAAAAACTGCACTTAAGCACAACATTTGAGTAAATGTGCTTGTTATAGTCCATCATGGAGTATTAAGGCGTGGGAATGATTATAGTAATGGTTGTGCTTTATTACATGCGCAGCAGTGTGATACTATACACTCTTAGATATTTCTGTTAAAATTAAAATATAAATAATGAGCACATCCCATGTGATAGTGAACGATTGAACTACTTCATATATGAGTCTCCAATTAATGAATTCTTCTCAAATGTGCCAGACCGCCCCGGCAGATGTGGTCCCCCACCATGTTGACTCCATGTCTGCAGACACATTTATACCCCAATCCTACAATAACGTTAGCTTCATTCCAATTCATTATCAAGGATTTCAATGCAGCTGCAGGAAAATCCTCATCATCCTCAGCAGCAGCAGCAGCAGCTGCAGCAGCACTGTTCTCCTCAGCGACTGTACCTGCGACCCACTGTACAGCTGTGTGTTTCTCCCTCGGCGTCCTGCAGATGGCAGACACACCATTCCTGACGACGGTCAGCAGACCTGAGAGCAGCTCAGACAAAGAACACCACGGGGCACGACGGCTTGACATTTAAAACCAGTGGGGCTCGCTGTCTGGAACTGGATCTGTTTGGTTTATTATGGATATTCCTCAAATTAAAAATGATATTATTAATGTTATTATTTCTGATCATTCTTACTGATGTAAATATTCGTATTCTTGCTTCAGCAGGTGAAGGACGACATAAAAACACACTTCAAGCTTAATAAACAGACAAAACCTGCTGATACTTTTTATTACTGAGCCCATGAGAAAGGTCTCTTCTTGACTGGTGCTGGAGCTTCCTCGTGGCATTTCTCTTGATGTGAAATAAACATCACACAAGCATTCGTCCCTCTTTCCACCCCTCACGTGTATACACCATTGCATATTACAGGTCTGTATGTACACATCCAGCTGGTCTGAGGTGCTGGTGGTGGCGGGAAATCTTCACTAAGGACAGAATAAACAACACAAGGCAGCAGCACGTCAATTAAATTAAGTGTAGGGGGAGGAGGAGGGAGGTCTGAATGAACAAAAATGTCAAATACACATATTAAAACTTAAATGAAATAGCCGCAAGGATGCAGGCAGAGGAGGAGATTAAAACTCAAAGGGATACCGAGTCTCTGTGCCCTGAGGAGGCGATACTGTAAGAGATGCAAATAGTAAAAGTGAGCACCATTCTCTGTGATGATTTCAGCTTCAACTACACAGACAAAGGAGATGTGTGTCTCGTAACAAGTTGTGGCTCATTATAAGAATCTATATTAAACAATGGAAACACAGTAAATGCTGACCCTAACAGGCGCGCCTCAGCATCACTCCAAAAGGACAGATATGTGGACGGCTGCATCCCTTTGCACATTTTATTGTGCCGTTAAAGCCACAGTCTGAAACCGTACGAACGAACGAGCGGATGACACCCCCCATGTTTTCCTTTACTGCTCACCACAAAGGATATCAATTAAGCTAAAGGTGTCAGTTACAATGGTTCTTCCGAGACTGCCTCTCCTTCATATATTGTTCTTATATCATTAGAAAAAGAACAATTTTCACAGGCGCGCGCGGCTAATCACCTACGAGAGAAAGAGTGGGTGGTGACATCAGATTGAACCGTGGAAATGGAACAGGAATTAGATGCACTTAGCCATCACATGTTAATGGCAGCAATCAACAGCCAATTACCCGGCGTACTTGAGTACCTTGACAAGTGCAGGTGTACCCTACAACTAACGCAGGCCTCTTTCACGCATTTCCATAAATTTCGACAGTAAACCCCCGCTCTGATTGAGCATGCATGTTTCATCGGGGTTGCAATTAAGCAGTATTGTTAGGGAAGTGTCAAGTGTGGATCGTGAGGGGGGAAAAAAAAAATATCCCTTAAGGGCAACAATAACATGTATTTTACCTGCATGCATGTAAATCAATAGTGTTGTTTACGTTAACCCTTTCGTACAGAAATGATTAAATCACATGTTTGTTTTTACCCTTAAACAAGTGGAAAATCATGCCAATAACTGTTTTTTTTTTTTTTTATATATGTGTTAATTTGAAGGAGTTACCTAGATGTCACAAGGCATCAACCGTATAAAAAGTGATGCAGGGATAACTGTTAAACCCTTAAGAAAAAACAATGCTTTTACATTCGAAAATAAATTTTACAGGATTGGTAACATTTCAGCAGCCAAGTGGAGATCCAACAGGTCCCTTGTTTCCTATTTTCTGTAGATGTTAAACGAGCTCAAAAACTCATGAACAAACAGACACACCAGAGAGGCCGCTGCTCGGGCGACTTTGTTTACATAGACATCAGATGTGTCGCTGAGGTGGAAGCTGAGGTGCAGAATGCCCCGCGTGAACAAGGCGATGGTCCGCTGGTGGTTTGTGTAGTCACTAAATGATGCTCCATAGCATTTAAAAAAAAAAAGCAATTAAGGGTTTGACTGGAGTCAGCTGAATANNATCTTTGGATTGAGTTTAACCTTTAACTCCGACGTTACAACTTGTGAGAATATTTAATGACATTCTTGTGAAAAAAAAAAGAAAAAGAATATGTTTACTTGCCCAGTGTAGGAACATGAAAGTAACGCCTACAAATGACTTACATGGAACAACATATAGAAAAACAGGAAAACATTGGCATTGTGGATCCTTTATACATACAATGTGGCACATTAGTTTTTACATTAGAATGGCTGACAAAGATGATGGAATGGTTTCCTAACTGTTGATTATTTGTATCTCGTTTGTTCAACATCTGTATGGCATACGGTCCGACTAAATGTTTCTCACAATATAAAGGTATGTGTCCACGGCCCGTCAAAACAGCTGGATTCTTCAATGTTAGAAACACTCTGTAAACCTCTCTGTAGGCAGGCTGTCAAGTCTCACCTGTTTTTGCTCTTGTACACCCTTTTTCTGTGACTGAACATACTGGAGGCATCTAAACGGGCAGAATATACACTTATCGTCCATCTCCTCCTCCCTCCGCCATGTTGGATTTATGATGCCATATCCTAAAGTGAAAAGAACAAGAGATTCGAGGATAATGATCACATTGGATTGAGGACAAGGCTTTGGGGATCTGCAGTCTGGTCATTCAAATATGGTACAAAAATGTAGTATAAAGGTAAAAAAGTAGAACATCAACCATCTTCTTCTGAACCGATACATACGTATCTGTGACAGGACAATATCGGTCGACCCATATACTGGACAGACTATTAAATATGGCCGCCAAATATTTGTGCACCGCAGTGAGCACCATTCTAACAAAGGGTTAAAATGGCCTGTGATTTTCCGCCGAGATAAATGTTCTTATTGCTTCTACGTGTTTGCCGATTCAGAAATCAGAGATGTGCTGGCAGGATGTGTCTTTTGGTACCGCTGGACAGTGCAGTGGTGTCAGTGCCTGGCACAGCTCTCATGGTGAACATGATCCAGGCTGAAGATCTGCTGCTGATGCTGATGATCTCTGTCACTGGGGTGGATTTCAGGGCTCAGCTCTGACTACTGCCCTGACAAGCCTCGGAACACACACACACACACACACACACGCGCGCACAGGCATACACACACATGCATTAGATGAACACATCAGCGCTGCACACGCTCTGAGGCCAGCGTCCCAATATGACCCACTTTGATTATTCTGTCCTTAAGCAACAGGTGACGGGGGTTTCCCCGGATGTCATCTGTGTCGTTGGCCTCTGTTCAGAGACAGCATTCAGGACCCAGGGAGAGCTGGCTGGCAACATGCCCGATCTACAAGTGAGCTGTCCTATCACTGACATCAAGTAAGCCGAAGATGTCATGTCTTCATCTTGTGAGAGTTCAATCCCCCTTTCAGGATGGATCAAGCTCTCTGTCGCTGGAGAGAGGCTGTGCAGATAAGTGTAGCGGGTCATACAGTACCTTCTCTGGGGAACGACGAGAAAATAACCCTGGGGATACAGGCGTGCTTAATAACGGCTGCTTTATTGGTGATCATGAAGCAATAAATTGCCCCAGTATGTGTGTGCACTCCGTATCCTACAGCGCTAGATTTTACATGTACAAAAACAGTGTATCAGAGGTTGAAGTTGTACGTTGTTGCGCGAGTCTCGGCTGATTTCTCCCTGTACGTCTAGTCAGGGGAACGTGTTTTGTATGAGTCCTGCATGGTCTGGTGTTCAGGCTACAGTCCATCTGGTGGACAGCACTGAAAGCTGCAGCAGTGCCGAGCTCTGATCCCAACAGCTGGCAGACAGACTTCACACCGGAAGACGGAGGAGAAAGACTTAAAAGAGAGAGTGTGGAGGCGTACCAATAATCGGATTAAAAAACAAAACAGATTTTGAAGAGAAAAGCAACATTATGCCGTACAAAAGCGATCTGCTGTGGTTGTTATTATTCACATGTTAATTCAATTAATTTCTGCTCAGTTTAGATTTTTTTTTATTATTGTAAGTCAATAGACAGCCAGTGACTTATAGCACTGTAGTCTCATGAAGCCAACATATTTTATAATATTCGATAAAGTACAATATGACCATTGACAGTCCATTAGCTTTTAAGAATGACCTGTTCCTTCCCTCCTCTTTCTCTCACTTTTGTTTGCCCTCCAGCTACTTGACTCGTTCTACTTGACTCCTGAACCATTTTAATATCAGGCTGCCATGGGTTTCCTTCCTGTAAGCCAGCGCCTTCATATTTCTGTTTCTGCCCTCCCAGAACGAGAGATAAAAACTGGAGTGCTAAGGATGCTGCCGCTCTACTGGTGTATATTAAAAGATGGAGTGACCCTGTTAATGGCCTTTTTTTTTCTCTCCTGTTTTTTTTCTTTTTAACACGGTGGAGAGCGTGTGCGAGAAGCACTGATGTTGAGAAAATATTTTGGATTAATTTGAGGATGATATTTGTGCAGAAAAAGCCAAACAAAACACCTATGTTCTGCCGTTGCAAAATTAATGACTTCCTATTGATACCCTCTGATCCTTTGAGAACAGAACGCCGCGATAAGTCCGCTTCTACACATTTTCTACACACGCTAATGTCACTGCAGTTTGACACATTATAGCGTAGTTGGAATTATTTTTCACAGTTTCAATTTTTTTTGTGGGAAAAATCAAAGAAAGCAGTGTGTATTTCTGCGTGTCGCTTCAGTTTTGTTTAGTGCTAAAAGCAACAGCTAGTTAACACTTCATATTAATCACTTCTGAAATGACATCAATAAAGCAGCCCAACGGAAAAATGGCAATTAAGCATTTATTGGCCCAACGTGATCAGTGTTGTCAGAGGTCATGTGCAGACATCAATGGCCGTGTGTGTGTGTGTGTGTGTGTGTGTGTGAGCACACATACAGTTTGTGTGCCTGTGCATATTAAATCCGGCCAAACTTTTCTCTTTATGACAAACAGCCTCTATAAAAGATGCAGCCTGTCTCGCTGCAACGAACCTCTTACGCTCCGTCTCTCTGTCACCGCCACTTCATTGCTTACTCGCAGAGGAGTCCACAATACTATATATTAATTAAGGGTTTCAGAAACAATAATGGTGACAATAAAGACAGTCCTCCCTCTTTGTCCTCAGCGTTCTGCCGTCAGACAACATTAGGAGGCATTTGAGAGGAGATAGGGGAGGAGGAGGAGGGGATGGAGGAGAGATAGCTCCTTCCCTCCAGAATGTAATCTCCCTGATGTTACATGGTGCAGCCTAAACTGATAAATTGCAGATTAAATGGCGGCCACACTCCACTTCACCCTACAGCCTACACCACACCCCCTTAGTTCCACACATTTTTGCTATTCACTGCCTTCTTGGCCTGTCAATTCTGCCTAATCGTGAGAGGCACTAAAACACCAGGTCTTGACAGAGCCAGATCAAGAATGATGAACATCTCTCAATGGCAAAAGACTCGCGCCCCTAACTCTACTAGAAGGCTCGCATCACTTATGCAGAAATCAGCGGCGTGCCAGCATCCAGGAATTATGCCTGCTGACAGGAGATGCATGAGGTACGCATTGTGCGGCTGGAGCAGCCTTGACAAGTTATAGTTAACTGCAGCTGTGGCGACCCCGAACACAAAGGATACAGCGGCTTATTAATGGTGCAGCATCCATGTCAATAATCTCTGCTTTTGGGTTGTGTCCAGAGTCATGCATCTTGCCACTACAAGTGGCACGCACACTTGATTTCACTGCATACACATACACACACACGCACATACATAAGTACACATTCACAGTGTGTATTCTCTCTGGGGTTATGGGCAGGAAAGCTTTCTTTTCCTATTGCAGCTGGGAAAAAAAAAAAAAAAAAGATAGGTGAATATAAATATCAATATATACACCTGTGTTTAATTATTCATCTGTTTTCTCACAAAAGCCTGCCGACGGGAGGTGCCCTCCCAACCTAATCCATAAGCATGAATACAAAGAAATAAGTCATTAAATTCCTAACCGCATGTTGCTGATGTCGTCTATGGAAATATTTGTAATGTATATTCTAATTTTTCTGAATAAATTAGGCAGCGATGCATTTCCATGTAAATTTATTCAAGGCGAAAGGAAGAGGAGTGTGGGGGGTGCGCTAAGATCTGCCAGATTATGCATAATTGTAGTATTGTAGCCCTCATTTCTACATCTAGCTCCGTATTGCGTGGTCATTAAATTCTAAAATAATGGCAACCTCACAGCTTCTCTGTCCTAATTGCCCCTTCCATACAATCGCCTTCTCAAGACAATATGATGAAGAGTGCTGTGGGATGTGTTAATAAGCTGGCATTTTTTTTTTTCTTCTTTTTTTTTTAACTGAGGAGGACAAACGCTCCGGAGTCGTACTACCAGGTGGAGTGACTTCGCTCACTCACCGTCTTTCTGATTCGCTCACCTTCTTTTTGCCGTTTGATGCCTTTGAGGCGGCAAACAGCCGAGCTCACTGGAGTCCTGACACATCAGGAGGAAGCTGGGATTTCAGCTTGTCTCCACTCATTTCAATATGCGGGGAAATCAAAGAGGGAAAAAGGCTCATTAATAAAAAAGACGTGTCTCTAATCCACTCAGCGGTCGGGAGGAAATTTTTTTAATGAAATGCAACACGTTAGCTAATTGCGCGGCCGCACCAGGAGCACAGTATACATTTCAAAGGAAAATATGCATGAATTTCAAATGTAGTATCTCTCAATTGAGACCAGACACGAGTGAGAGGAAGGGAAGGAGAGATCAATCTCTGTGATGATGTGTGAAAAGGGCATGCTCCTCGCCCAGCATGTACTTTTCCTCATTACCTTTCATTTGAGCATCTTTCCACTTGATACAAAATAAACAACTCGAGTGCAGCGTGCTGATATTCAGCCGTCTGCGGCCGCAGAGGAGCCCGCGTCTCCTCATCTGGGCACATTTGTAAACACACATTTCAGACTGGATGCTTTAGTTGCACTCGCATGATAGAAGGTTATTATAATGTGTTTAAAGTGTCCCCCAGTGGACATTTTGTCCACGCTGAGACTGGCTGGACTCATCGCCAGCGCTTCTGTCTGTGCCGCAGCTCCTCACACACCTTCACACACACACACACACACACACATGCAAACACGCAATTATACACACAGGACACCCCAGAGTGCTCTCCTCGTAGCCTATCCCACCTAAACATCCTCTCAGCTCACTCTGCCGCTGACGTTTAGCCATGCTTCATCTCCGCATCCTTAAAAGCAGAAATTAATGACAAGCACAAAGCTGCTCATTTATAATTGCTTCATTATACTGTTGTGTTCTCCTGACAATAATGGTGTTGCTGGTGTTTTTCTAATTATATGGCATTTTTTTTGCTCGTTATCAAGGACTTCAGGTAATTGTGGAGAAAATAATGACTGCCTGCCTGCCTGCTTCCTCCGTCTCTCATGGATTGCACATCACAAACAGTCTCAGTGCAACCAGGAGCCTTATCAGGGAGGCTGTTGGGTTGCCTTTTAAAGCCGACTCCATTTACACTGCTAGTCATCAGTGGCCCACTGGCTCAAGCGTCTCTAATGAGCAACTTGTATTCAAGTGTTTAACTCAAGGTTTATGACAGATTACAATTAGCTTCTGTTTTTGTTGCACTTGAGTCACAGTCTTACTAATTCTAATTTCATATTTGTTCTTTTTGCCAACACCTCTGTTTGGGTCTGAGGTGATTAGGGGGAACGCAGAAAAAAATACAAACCCACTCTCCGGAGTAAATGTTGGCAATGTACGTTTCTGCAAACCGCAGATAGAAAAATGTACCTTCCTCTATGTCACAACTTTACTTTTAATCATCAATGTTATCTTGCGACAACGGCGTCAGGGTTAGGAAAACATTGTGTTTTGGCTTAAAATACCTGTTTTGGTTGCCACAAACAAGGAAGTTCCATTAAAAACATCAGAATTGATAGCCACACACACAGAGATATCCTGAAAACCCTGTTTATTTGTCACAAAAACAGTTTGAGATGTCCCAGATTTCTGCGAAAATATCCAGACGTTTCCTTAAAAATATCAAGGTGTGTCGTGCTTACCAGTGTTGAAGCGCTGCGGACCGTGGTCAAAAGTCAACCGCTGGACAACCTCCCCGCCTGTAGCTCCTGCACCATCCCCTCCACCTCTCGATGTGAAGGCCAGGTTATAAAAATATAAACCGAATCTGATATGACAAGTTCTGTGGAATTGTCAAAATGTTATATAGTGTGCGATACGTACAAATATGAACTTGTCAGTGGTTTGCAGAAATGTGACTAGACTGAGAAAAATAATAGTCTTTTAAAACTATTTTACCGCAAATTAACAATTTGACACTAGAAAGGAAAAACATGCATCGCTCCTCACTCTGTAGCTGCATACACTAAGTCTCATATAAGACGTCTCAAATATGATTTGCAACGGTGACGATAACATCACTAATAATGCTGTCTGTGCAGTGTGATTTCATTCAGCTGTGGGGAGATTAGTGATTTGCATTTAATACCCGGTGTGCTCCGCTGTTCCTTTTTTCATGCAACATTGCCGGATATGGATGATGACATTATAATAATTAAAGAACATTATGGACAGAGGGCGCCGCGCTATTTGCTACCGCGCGTAATGGCGGCCAACACTGTTATTTCTATTTGAAGAAAGCATCCATGTGTGAAATAATAATACTCCCTCCAGGAACACCATTGTCATATTTTATTCGTCAGTGTAAAAAGATGAAACAGGGAAGAAAAAAAAAAAACATAATAAAAAATGAACTCTCACTCTTCATTTCCATCCTTCTTCCTTTTGTTTTTTAATTCTGCTGTTGCAGCATCCAGCACCATTGCTGTCTGCAAACCTCAGAGGCGGACTTAATTAGTTGCTAAGAGAAAGCTGCCAGTGGTGGGGAGCTAAGAGAGTGGGGCAGATTTTTAGTTTGCTCTGAACTTTGCTAATTATCAGGTAGGATGTAATTTTCTCTGGTCCCAAGAGGCGCCCAGCGGAGAGCCGCTCCGACTGAAAGGAGAGAAACAAGGCTGAGCCCGGAAAAAATATGAAATATTGAGTGTTCCGTGCAAATGCTTTTGTTATTATTTCTCCCTCCACATCGCTAAGAGTTATTCTTTTTCTGCCATTTCTGGAGGTGTGATTATAGTCTAATGGCGTGACACATTGCAAGCACTACCTAAGAGTGTGGGAGAGAACGTTTGCACAAAGTGGTGATCATAGAGGGAGGAAACACAGCCCACCACAAGGAAATGTTTAAAGTTGACGTTTCTGCTGGCAACGGATACTTTCAGATTTGTACGTGCTGTATGTACCACACTGACCCTTCCAACATATCTGTGATATCACGGTCACATGTTTATTACCTGACTTGATGGGGAGGGTGGTGGAGTTACAGTCGAGATGGCTTCCTGTGTGAAACCACTGAATACTTTTAAGGAGACAACTTCCAGCCTGTCGTGACCATGACAGTTTTTTTTTGTTTTTTTTCAGCCACAACAGGATCTTTTCCTAACCCTAACCAAGTGTTTTTTCAACACGTTTTCACTCGCAAGTCATCAAATTCGGCAGCTTGGTCAGTAGCCTTAAGCTTTAAACTACGAGAATGGTTCAAGTTTGTACTAATACATCTTATGCAACTTCTGTTTAGACTCAACAATAAAGGCTCTGCAATCAAGTTAGCAAAAATACGTAATATAAAATGTCCACTTAAACTTACACTTAAATGAAACGTGCTGATTACTTGTGCTGTTAACGTCAGATGGTCACAGTTTGGTTAGGTTTACACAAAAAAACCCACTTGGTTAGGTTAAGGTAAAAAGAAATACTTGGCTAGGTTAGTAAAAGATAATTTGTTGACGCAACTCACTACACTTACATTGTGTGTACATTCATTTACTTGCATTGCATTGAAATAAAATAAAATCACTGATGAAATGACTCTCATATATATGTGATGTGAACTGTCCAGAGGGAGTCTTATTAATAATCCAATCAACCACCTCCCAACTCTGACTGTCTTGCTCTTCATACCACTGCACTATAGCCGTGCTTCAAGAAGTGACACTCTCGGGGTAATAACAGCATCAAACTTTGAAGCCTAGACTACTGACCAGCCTACTGTATTCAACACATAGTGACAATGGGCTGGGTTTTGTGCCTAAACTTACACATAAGTGTTGTCACAAGCCCAAATGAAGCCTAAAGACACACATTTGCGTGGTTTGCAGAAACGTACATTGCCCACATTTATTCTGGGCTGCGTAGAAGAGAACGCCTGCACCGACTAGTGATCACGGACAGGTGCAAACAGGATGCAGTGCGGCTCAGACTGGAGATGGCAAGCGCCGAGCGTATACCATTTATATCCAGCAATGTCTGAGCAGTGACAGCGACTGTGTTTAGCAGGTTCCTATCCCACATGCATCACATTATGATTCTGAAGTGCCTCAGACGAAAGAGGAGGTTGAATTGCCGTTGACCTGAGTGAGCTAAAATGACATAGATTCAGACAAATAGAGCACTGAGCTAAGCGGGAAAACAAGATGGATGTCTAGTGGCAGCACATCTGCACGGGCTCCCTCTCTCTCTCTCTCTCTCTCTCTCACTGTGTGTGTGTGTGTGTGTGTGTTTGTTTGGGGAGCTCAAACTTTTGACATTTTCCCCAGCTACGCCACATCCAAAGCCGCCCAGGCGCACAGTTAATAGGCTGGCATACATGCAACTTAAAACTCTGGAAATTACGCAATTTCTCGATCCCGAACACTCGCGTCTTTGAGCGCCGCTGCGACTCGGAGAGCGTCCTTTGACTGTGCGCAACTTGACATTAAATCTAAGGACCATTCAGAGAGATCTCTCTGTGTTCCAAAATGTCAACGTAGAAGTTTTCAGAGCGGCTTTTACAAGCTTCCCGGTTTAAATCTTGGCAGACTCTTCTGTGTGTGAGTGTATCACCATGGTTGCGGCGTCTAATATGCACGCCCCAGTGCATTGAGAAAAGAGAGTACTTCTTCCTCTCTTGGTTTAATTGTCCCTCAGAGACCTGTGGAATTGGAATCTAAGTGGAATACCAGTCTCTTTTCTCCAGCCTCGCACCCCCACCCCACCCGCCCTCGACACCACCACCACCGACCCCCACCTTCTCCCCCTCTCTGCGGGGTTGGAGCGGGCATTCGGAGACTCTTGATTTGGTCCTGTCTTTATTTCATCACAGGCATCTTCTCGGCTTGTTCCTCGCCGTGGTGCTTTAGCGCCACAGCGTTCAGCTTTATTAACCCCCCTAAGCAAGAAGTACCTAAGGGAGGTCAGACACTGGTCGTTAAAAATCTATTGTGACTTGTCTGAAAAATGAATAAATGAGCACATTATTTCCCAGCGTTCCGCAGCCCCGGTGCGCTGTTTGTCTAATCAAGTGCGGGAGCAGGCAAAGTCAACCAGGGTTGACATGCACATTTTATTTAAGTTTTTGTCTGTCAGAGGAGTTTAAATGTGTAATGAACAAAGGAGTGGTGATTTGAAATATAATCCCATTACACTGATGAAATTACAAAGACGGCGAGAGTTCACAAATCATGCTCATTGTTTTCTATCATGAGCGATGCCCCTGTTGAGGTTGTGGCGCGAGGAGGAAGGGCAGACCGTGAATGAATAGTGACAGCACTGTGAGGGGATTGGGAGTGCAGCATGGCCCGGCCTCGCTGCACCTCCCCGTGCTGGGAGATGTTAAAGGGCTTTGTTCTCGCCTCTGCCGTGGCTCAGGATGAACCCATTAGAACCGGGCCAAGACAAAATTACAGAGCCAGAAGAGCCGCGTCGTGGTCGGGCATATTTAGGGAAAGATTCTTGGAGTCTTTTTTTTCCAAAAGTCGTGCTGATAAATGGAGTGAAACAGCTTTGACCCGGTGTGAGCAAAAATGAGATTTTTCCGAATAGAAGTTATGGTTTCAATTTATGTATTACACTGTTTTCGTAAATGGAGGTTGAGATGGTGAGCTGTATAGTCATTGCTGAGATTTGTTTACATCGCCACAAATGCCACCTTCAAGCAACTTTGAGGATCGACGACATCAGCAATCAGAATCGAACTGTTGCTTCTTTTTTTTTTTTTTTCCCCAGTCAAGCTCGTATGATTTTGTCTTTAGGATTAATATAGCTGTGTGTGCACAAGCTGCAGAAGTCCTTTGATGTCTGCCTTTGATAAGGAGGGTGCTAACAGTTAGGCCCATGGCTCAGAAAAAAGTTGCATCCAACTCGGAGAAAAATAAAAAAAAAGAAAAACATTGGAGAAACTTCTGTTTTAGTTTCCTGCAGCTTTAATTGGGAGCCTCATATGCCCCTTAAACAACATCATCTGAAGCTAATAAGACTTAAAAAGTACATCTGGCTCTAAAATGCTTACCATTTTTAACACTAATGAACTGAGGCATGCAGTGGAGATCGCCAAACTGCAGGGAGACATACAGTATATTCTGGAGAATTCCCCTGCTGCACAGGAGCTCATAAAACACATCTGAAGACAGGAACTTGTATCTGGTTATTCGTGTTTAATTGGAGGCGCTGAGTGATGCAAACTAGGTTTTAATGCCCTCCCCTGCTGCCTGACTACAAGTAGCATCAGTGTTGCCACCCCTCCTTTTCCATCTATCCTCGCAGAAAATGACCAAACACACTGCTAACAACGTCTGAGGCGCACTCTCACAAACTCCCCTCTAAATGCGGCGACGCGACATGCAGACATTACATGCTAAATGCATCTAAACGCCGCGGTTTTGTTCGATTTCCTGGCATGTGGGGAGGTGCGAAAGAATTTGACGCAATCCTGCCAAAGATAGTCTATGTGACTCATGTGGGAACTTTAAAAATCGAGCTCGTTTTAGATTATTTTGGTTACTAATGGCTCGCTGTTTGCATGTGTTGGGATTAATAATGTGACACTTACGCCATCGGCCCAGGAAGCTGGGGCTTGGCTGTCCTCTAAAGCCGATGGCAGGGGTGAAAAAAAAACCAACATGTAAAGTGAGAAAGCTGGGTGTCATCCGCGTGATGCATTAAATCTATCGAGTTGACAATTACATCATTCAAAAACAGAACGACAGGGAGGCTCCGCCAAACCCTCCGACTGTAGGGGCCGTTTGATATTAATTTTCTTTAACTGTCACATGTGTTCTCTGGCGCGCTTTGTCCGATGTCCGTTTTTTTTGTTGTTAATCGCTTGACACGACGCTCTGTCTCGCGCTATTACGCCCTCTTCCAGGCTTTGATCTTCTCCATGTACAATATAATAGCTCATCCTGTAAACATGAGAACAGATTGAATAAAGAATACTTTGCTTTCCCTTGGCCCTGGAAAACAGTTCTGTCATGTGCTGTCCACGCTCATCTCAGCTCTGGGCTGGCTGCGGCGCCTTTATTCAATGTGACAGAGGAGAGCTGGGGACTCTTTCTCCTGGCACCCCGGTACGCGCCACACTGACACTCTCCTCTGAAGTGCCACATTAATTCTAATAAAGCGCTGCCTTACCAGGGCCCGTGAAGACCAGGGCTGTTGCGGGGGGGCAGACGCTCGTATAAATACCAGGCTTAATGAAGGGAGGCAGTGGTGGCGCAGGTGGTGTGGCAGTGCAGGTGGCACCTCTCGCCCTCGGGCTCCTGGGTGAGTCCGCTGCCACTGCCACTCCGGGGGGCACAGCAGCAGAGATTGCATTTTAATTACCAGGTACACCTTGTCCTCCTGACGGGTCACCGCCTTGGTGGGAGTGAGTCTGCAGACTGTTTTCCTTTATCTCTACCTGCATGTTTACAATGAGACACTCCCGTAAACGCTGTAACGCTCGAGCACGAATAGGGGTCTTATTGTTCATGCTTGGCCTGTCACCGCCCAACATAACTAATTCTGTGTATGGGAGAGGCCGGCATCTTCCCTGAATTATGTGCACCTCTCTCCCTGTGGGGAGGCATCCATCCAGCCCCAGTCATCGCTAAGCCTCCCCTTGAGGAGCTCTATCCACAGGGAGGTCCGCACCTGTTTCCTCCCCCTTCCCTCCTCACTCGGGGAAAATCATCCCTCTCCCTCCTCCAGTGGTAACTCAAAAACTCTTGACATTTCAAATGCTTCTTTGGTTTTGGATTCGAGTTTGGTTCAAGTGGCGTGCCTGGGTGAGAAATGGATCCTGGTTTCACTTCACCGATCCTTTCTGTGTGTCAGGACCCAGTACAGATGGGTGATGAGAGGGCTTGGGTGTAGGGAGGGAGGGTTGTATGTCCAGGACATGTGAAGACACCACCAACACCCCCACTCTCTCTCTCTCTCTCTCTCTCTCTCTCTTTCTGTCTCTCTCTCTCTCTGGGGAGGCTTCTGTCAGCACACACCAGCACTCAGCAGCACAGATGTTGTTGCATTGTCTGGAGCACCAAAGCCCAGATCAGCCCAACTGGGAGCTTCTACTCATTAGCTATTGTCTCTGTGTGTCTGACTAGGCCTTTGATGAATGCAGCAGTTAGCCGAAGATCAGACACCAGACAGAGAGCACAGAAAATGAACCATCCATCCATCTGAAAGATACAGTTCAAAAGATAATACCCAGCTATGTTCAACATGTCCAAATGACCATCGCCGATTTCATTCAAATTCACTCGAGTCTCGCCCTCTTTTTTCCAATAAATGCAAACCATAGCGGAGGTGGATCTTCTCCTCGATCGCGCAGTTCGTCTCGTAGCTTTTTCTGCACTCAGCAAACACACTATATCATCTTAAGCTTTGTATTTACCATGAAGAGCATGGGCTCTAAGCTCCGGAAAATAAAAGGGCACCGTGTCTGCCACTTGGAAACTCTGCTTCCCTCTTTGCTTACTCACCCAGAGAAAGGCCATGCTATTATTTATTTAATTCCCCCTCCTTCCCGCCGCCTCTCTTCCCCTTCGTGCACCCACCCAGCCAGCCAGCCAGCCGGGCTATGAACACATTGCGGGGCCTGAGGGCAGTACTGTGGACAACCTGCGCTGTGTTCACATGGCTGAGCAGAGAGCGAGTGAGGAAGACTGGCACGCTGAAACCAAACAGGTGTATGATTCAGAGGCGTGAGCTGTGAAGGGTGAATTTCTTATACAAGTCAATGTTGCTTTTGGAGCAAACAGCGGCTTGGAGCGGTCCCAGGACACGTTTACACGCATTGTGACTTTTTCCTCTCATAAGCCAAAAAATGCATGTTCTATTGTTTCAAAGGCAGGGGAGATTCTGCATTCTCACTTTATCACTACATCACGACTACAAGTAAAATATCAGCCTGTGTCGCGTTCATCAACAGGACAAGATAGTATGGAATAGTAATAGAATGTGCATGATGCTGTGATGTCTGGATTTTCTCTAGATGAGTTCTCAGTTTGTGTAGGCGGGCCTCTTATTTGGCCACGGACGGTATCACACTTTTGTCACAGTTCTATTTATCTATTACATGCTGACAAAAAGTTCCTGTGCATCAGTGAATTTATATTTGGAATTATCTGGATACAGGAGAATTTCAATTTCAGTCTCAGGACGTCACAGATTAGAAGCATAAATCACCTTCTCTGTGTTTTTGCCATTTTATCAATGTAGCCCATGTATTCTTTTTTTTTACCACTATAGTGCGGCGGCCCTGCCTGACAATACATTACTGTCCCTCATTTTACCTCACCACACAGCTGGACCCAGACATCACGAGGCGACTTGGGAACCACAACGCTGCATTCTCCGCCATCTTTACTGGTCTTCAATGGCAAAAATGTAGGAAGTAGTGGATTTCATCTTTAAATTGGTCTGATTATTGTGAAACACTTCAGTTTGTTTTCGCGTTGCTCACAGAATTCTTTACCATTGGAGCTGCTCCAACAGCAAGTCTGTATTGTAAAGTGTAATAGATAGATAGATAGATAGATTGGTTAGAGCAATGTGACTACAAGAAGTCTACTGACAGCTCAAAACGCCTCACAACACCTTCACCCCCCTTCACCCATTCACACACACTCACACACTGATGGCATACCTGAGTCACTAGATCTATTTTCACCAGCGATTGTGGCTGTTTAACAATGAAGACAGCAACTCCCAGGATCCCACACTTCTTCAGAACTACGTCAAACGACGTATTTGGTACTACATACTGTGGATTTCATGTAGCTTATTGAAATAAATGTAATACTGAAGCACATTTAGGTTTCGTGCGGAGAGAACAGTGGGTGTTAACTGTGCTGCAGTACAAAGGATATTTTTGGGTGCGTTTGTGTGAGAGTCTTTGAGACTGCATTAGCTCTGTAGGATTCTTCTTCAGAGCAGCACTCTCAGTGAGCTGGAGCTACATAGCTGGAAATATAATTTTAAGAGCACTAAAGTCATACAATTTTAATGTCGCTTATTTTACTACCTAACCTATAATCAATGACAATCAAAGAAAGCTATGGAGCAACCTTCAGCCGTTTCACACCCGCGGCCCTGTTCACTGCGCTTCTACAAAAAAGACTCGACCTGCAAACCGGGAAAGCACAGTGTTTAATAATGTGGTTTAACCCCGAAATCAACAGACCTCTCCACACATCGGAATACAGAAATGACACAATGTCCCGGAGGAGTCACTATAAGGAAGCGGACATAAATCTCGGCGCAGTCACTCCTTGAAGGCTAGACCTTGAGGTTAAGATAAGAGACCATGTTAGTGGTTATTAAGTGAAAGTTTCCAATCGATAGCCAGAGAGACGTAATCAGGGAGGGTTTAATTGCACAGGGGAAGACATCTATTCACGTTATTGCAGCAGCTGTCCAGAAAAGCTTCATTTTTTGCCCCAGAGTCTCCCTCCCACCACCCGACCTCGGCTGACCCCCTGAAAGGCTACCACTCGCACCGTGCAGAGGTGTCAGACGTTTAGTGATATCACTCCGGTTTTATTTTGTGACATTTTCTATGACTCACCTCTCTACAGTACCACAGCGTGCTATTGACGTCAATGCATTGTAAAACAAAAACAAGACGAACGGAACAGAAGCCTTCTCTCTTACCTCTGCAGACAATCATTTATTTTGCATGCATGATGCACGGCATTAAATAGACTCCAGACAATGCCACCTTCTCCCGTATTAACACAAGAAACAAGAAAATAACAACATTTTCTTTCAGACAGGACTTTCCTTTGTCTCAGAAAGTAAGACTCCAATGAGCATGTGGGAAGCGTTTATCAGCTTTCCAGAAGGAAAAGGAAAACTTATGAATACAACTCCCTTTTTTATGACTCCGAATTCTCCAAAGCATTAACCTTTAAAAATTAGATTTACATCTGCATTTGTCAACCTCCACCGGGTAAACCTGGCAATAAACACCTTAGAGACTCCAAACATCTCCCATGACCTCAGAAAATATTTGACTCTAGTTATATATCAAGCATCAATTACCACTTGTAAAATGAATCACTGAATGCAACAGTTACTCCTTTCGCTTCTGTCCGGTACATCGGCAAAGACAATAAAACCACATATTTCAAAGGAAAAAGATTTTCAAGCAATATTCCAGCATTAATCACTTGGAAATTCATTGTAGTTTCTGCTAATATAGTGCTTAAACATAAGGATTCAGCGTTACAGATTAATTGGATTCTCACAATGAAAATGAGGCGCATTATTCAGCGCAGTGGTTGTCTCCTTTCTTATTTAAAGAGACTCTTCTACATTATGTTGCGTGATCATAATAAACATAAAACCCATTCATTTCCACTCTGGTCCTGTTCCTGGTTCTGCAGCAGCCTGTGCTCATTTCTGGCTCCATGTGCTGCTTGATCACCAAAATCCAAAGGCGACTTATTGCAGGGAATTTCATGCCATGAAACGATGATGATGATGTGAATGGATGGCTGATGCCGTGTCAAATCCAGTAGATGTCAGTAAATTGGAACATATGTTACTTAAACTATAACATCATGATAATTCTCCTCCAAGATGGCTCATAAAACTGGAATTTATTAGGCTAAATCTAGGGTGATGATAACATAGATAATTTTTAATGGAAGGTTAATGCGAGAATCAAAAGATAAAAATGGACCCTTTGGCCTTGTATCAGCTGGATCCTACAGTGCCAGTGCTAAAATCTGAACAATTTTTATGCACCGTGGGGTGTTCCCCTTTCATTACATTTTATAGCTTAAAGCATAAAAATATACGGAACATTTTCATGGCTAATAAAATCCCAGATCTTTACATGATAAGCAGAATGGAGACACAGTGTAAAGGAAATCCAGACAGAGCGGTGCTTCTGCAAAAATATTCCCTCTGCTATTTGTCCCAGCGCTGTCCCACCAGAACGAGGAGTGTGTTCAGCTGCTCGCGAGCCATACCTCCTCCCAGCGGGGACCTGGAGAGCCTGCTCTGACACAAGCACACGCCGCTTCCTCTATTCCCACAGACGCACTTTTAAAATAGGCCACATCGGAGAAAACTTGACTTTTCACTATTCTAATAAATGGGAGCCTGCCTGTTTATTATTAATGACATCCCAGCACACTTTTCAGATTTGGTTGGTGTTACGCTCTGTGAGTAATTTATATTCATGCCAGCGTGAGAGCCTGCGTGTGTATGCTTACTGTCTTTTTACTGTCAGCCATGTGTAGTAGTTCCATGAAATTTTAATGTTTACCAGGTCAGTCCTGACCTTCTTAATCCTCCTGGTTATTAATATGGTTAAGCCAACACGGAGGAACAATTAATCAAAAACACCTCTTTTTCTTCCCTTTCTCACCTTTCATACATATTAATTATATTCGGCTGCCTTGGGCTGAGGAGTGCATTAACATGTATGTACCGGCGCAGAGAAATAAGTCAAAAAGCAGAGCGAGTCTGCCCCTACAGCGCGAGGTAGTTCCCCAGGATTAGCCTTATGAGGCTGAGTGGCAGGAACTTGAACATGACAGAGCACTGATACACTTTCTTGTCCAGACAATTATCTGTGCCCTACTTTTAAAGCTAATTCTACACGGGCCCCCCAGGTTGTGTGTGAAGCATCCCGGTGGGGGGGCAGCAGTGGAGGGTGTCAGTCACACGAGGACCAGACTGCCCCGGAGCAAAGCTGCGGGTCCCTTCTCAGAGGGAGGGGGGCTGATGATTGAAATAGAAGTTGAGATGTAGGACACATAAATAAAGCGATTTTTTTTTTTTTTTCCCTGGAATACACTTCCCTCTCGTCACATTTACATAATACTCTACCATGCGCACCATCACTTCTATCAGCCCCAAGGTTTATGGAGTCATGTGATGATGCATGGAGCAGCGGGATTGGCCAGTAATTCACCACAACTTCCTAAATATTAGCAGTGCCACTCAAAACATCGTGTTTACTGCAGGTAAATATATTTATGTTTTTTTTTGTGGTCCTAATTTCTCACCCATGCCGGATCTGAAGGCCGGCATGGTTTCGCTTTTGCAGCCTATAGGCTATTGTACTTTGCACACCGCATGACCTCCAAGGAGAGATGGAAGACAATGCGAGCGTGCTGGATGAAAGGGCATCGGAGAGCGGCCGCGTCCATGGGTGGGGGAACAGGGAGGATGGGAAGCAGATGGCAGTGGCTCCGTCCCATCAGCACAACAGAAGGGGGACTCAAGATGGCCACAGGCCCCCCTCACATTAACAGCATTCAGGGAGACGCCTTATCATCCCGCCAGCGTGATACGTTTTTAACAACATCCACCTCCTCCCCCAGCCCCTAATCACACCATACTGGAGATGCTGAATCAATCATCTGGGTACTTACAGTATTACATTAAAGTCAAGGGTAGAGCCTATCGCATATAGCCTAAAAATGGGATCTCGATGAGGAAATATATTCTTCAAAATGAGACAGAATAAAATCAGGTTTAAGATGACGGGGCACGACCTGCCTGATGCGCCTCGTGGCCGACTATGAATGAGGCTGTGGTGTCTCCGAGCAGCTTGTCTGGGAGATAACCTTCAGCAGCCTCCCATCCCTCGCCTCTCCTCGCTGTGTGAAGAGCATGTACTGAATAGGTGCTAATTAAGCTTTGTGAATATAAAGAAGATGCCATACTGTTTCAGTCAGAAACACCCCCCCCACACCCACACCCACACACACACACTTTTACAGTAAGGCGCACTACGTTTTTCTCCACTCAAGACATCACGGTTAACTCAGAAGATCCTGTGGTACCACACACATTTATTTCAGAGCATCGGTTGAAAGAGGATTTTTTTTTTTTTTGCTTGAGAAATGTATATGTATATAGCCACAGTAAATCAGAGGTTGGATCTAAATTGTTCATCTGATGACTTTTCCTCATGCAGCATAGTTCATCATACAGGCCAGCGACAGAGCAGCAAAAAACCAAAGAATCATGCATCTTTGCGAGTAGAAATTAATAAAAACACTATGTCAAGGAGCCAGGAAAAATGGTTTCCCCTAATGGATTCTCCACAGAAAACAGCTTTTAGACAATCAATCTTTTCTTTGAAGGCCCAATTATTTAAGTAATTGTTCCTTACAATTGCCACAGGAATTTGTCCTCTGGATGCTGTAAAAGTAAGCATCTTTTGTCACTCGTAAAATGGCTCACACCATTTTTATTGTACTTGTTTAATATCTTTTGCTACAGTTCTACTTAACACGCTCTGTCTACATTTATAAAACTGTTCATTCTCTATTTGTCAAAGAACACACACACACACACACACACCTACACACACACACACACACACACACACACACACACACACACACACACACACACACACGCACACACAAACACACACAGACACACACTCACACGGATTGCAGTATTATGGCATAATCGCGTCGTCGTACAGAGTCGTACAGAGTGCAGTGTCAATCAGAGGTGGAGCTTTGTTTACAGTCTGCTATGAACACCTGTTGACTGACACGCTGTCATGTCTAAAGTATATGGTAATGAATATACAGCATCATATCTTATTGGTAAACTGGCAACGTTTGATTTTCCTGTCCTGTCATTCAGTCAACCTTGTTTAATTCGTGGTTACAAATTGAAATGCAATAACTATTCATGAAACAACGGAAATTATTAAACAGATCATTATTTACCCAGGTACAATTTTTAACAATTGCTTATTTAATTATTAAAAAAAAACAAAAATAACAAAACAATATTTACTTGTCTCCTTTTTTTTAAGGCAATGTGCCATTGTTACAGTTAATGTCTCATCTAACAACAGGTTGCATTGCAAGATACATAATGTTGTCTTTGACTCTTGACGTAGAGATGCAGTAGTTTAGTAGTTTAATCTATAGGAACACATCAGAAATGCTACAATACTTTGTTGACTTTATATTAGCTTTTTTTCTGCATTAAGCATTCTCACAGATTCTCTTGGATTAACTACTGGGCGTAATGGGCAACACCCAAGAGGCCTGCAAACCCCCAGGGGCCCCTAAAAACCTACAAATTCAGTCTGTGTATTGTGGTTTTGATCTGCAAATTGTTGTGTTGCAAATTAGCACCGCTTAAGAGCAGTATCATATTAGGTGGTTTCTGCATTTTAACCTTAAGATGAGCATTAATCGGATACCTTCATTATTTACAAATATCTACCAATATTACAACTCGTATGCTGCTAGACTGCCGTGTTATTGATGTCCTGTCTGTCAAATCTGTCTTTTCTCATGGTTATAACCATTCACAAAATAATACAAATCATTAATCACACATCAATGGACATAATCAAGGGCTTTAATTTGCAAAGTGTGTCCTTCTTGTTGTCTTGTTGCTGCTTCATGCACCGTAGTTTGCTCTGCTTTTATTGCTGCCCATGTCTTTTGTCCTGCTTATAGTTGTATGAGCTGTATGTATAGATGTAGCTGACTCCCAGGACCTGGCCAGGGACTCCACATGAAAACTTGAATCTTATTCTAATCTAATTCTTTCACATTCATAGAAATTTTCAATAATATCCACCTTCCCTGAATGAAACTGCCCCTTGTTATTTTCAAATAGGGCCGTGTTTGATCAAATAACCTCAAACTGATTTACACACAGAAATCCAGCAGCCAGGTTCAACAGGGGCCCAACGGCAAATCCTTGCCCCAGGGGCCTTTAGTGAAATGTGATGCATTGGTTAAAAAAAAATACACTCAAATTAAAGTGTGATACAGAAATGATCCTCTATATAGTGAATAAATACATATGAAGATGCTGTCCAGGCTGCCAGCATTCATTGCATCCACTGTCATGAACTCTGCACCTCTGTGGAAAATAATTCTCGGCAGGGTTAATGAATGGAGTGCAAAGTGAGAGGATGGATACAAAACAGGAAAAGCTGTTGATGTATTTCTGTAAGATTTGCTTCAGAAAACCTTTAAATGCATGTCTGGTTTATGTTACCCTCTGAAGTTACAACTGTATTACAGTAAGAGGAGAAGTGCACTTGCTAATAGAGCTGCAATGATTAATCGATTCTTCAACTGAAAGGAACTTAGTTGTAAACTATTTTGAGAATAGACTAATTGTTGAAGTGATTTTTCAAATAAAAACGTGAGGTGGTTCCCGCTCCTAAATGTGAGTATCTGCTGCTTTCCTTTGTCATTTATGACAGTGAATGAAGAGACTTTAGGTTTTGGACTGATTTCTGCTTTGACAAAGTATACATTAGAGGACGTCACTTTGGGCTCTGGGAAATTGAAATTATATGCATCTTCCTCAATGACATTGATATTTGACATTTAACAAGATCTATTGATTAATTGTGAAAATAATCTCCAGATTAATTCATAATGAAAGTAAATGTCAGTTGCAAACGTACTTGCTAAATCTAGACCAAATGGCCTGCAGTTGTAGTTTTGGAAAAAATGTCCTGAAATCATATGTTGAAATGCACATAAACAACTAAGAATCATATACAGGTACACACGTTTTATCTGCAATAAGCAGATGTTACAGTGGCAGACAAAAGTCAAACACAAAAGAAGCATTTTATACCAAATATAATTAACCTCTCCCAGAAATGTAGTACAAGCCAACAGTCTTCTAAAGGGCTATACTTGCATCATTATTATAATTTTGTTTTGCTTGTTAGTGTCCAGGTTACTGACAGCCTGCAAAATACTGTTACAATTAGGCCTGGCAGCAGTGCCAGATGTTTCTCTGAGAGGAGAGAGGGAGATGTCAAAACACCTGTCTGATCACCATGGTGCACATGCTGGTGCAACCAGCAACAGTGCAACCAGTCCTTGTTAGTTTAGTCTCCTCTTCAAGGCCCAGTCTGTGACTACACAATGGACACGTCTGCTGACAAAGACTCTGCGGTTTATTTTTTTCAACATCACTACACTTGCATGAGTTAGTCCCAGAGGCAGAACTGTATCTAGTGCAGCATTTATGCAGTGTTTTAGATTCACACCTTCTCCTTACTTTATTTGCCTTCCGTGTGTGATACAGTGATTGAAATGGACAAAATACGTTTGTGACAGAATGATTTACTGTACGACTTCAACTTTGTGAACTTTCTGTAATAAATGTGAATATTGTATGTCAAATTATGTCAAATTAATTTTTCTATGTCGGAACGTTGTTGCCAAATCATATGCTGACGTTCACAGGGAGTTAGACGTTAACACTGAATTCATTAGTTGCTTATCTACAGCTAATCTAAACTAAAAATATGATGCGTAAATACAGTTGAAAACAAGTTCTCCCACCTGTCACCAACATGTCACTGAACAAGCTTGAGATGTGAAAGTGATTCAGGGCAGAGGATTTTCTCACCATGTGCCAAGTGACAACTTTAACTTTCTGTATCCTTTCCTGAACTCCAGCACATGAAATAGCTGAAATACATGTCAGATTTTTTCACTTTTCTTCAAGCACTTTAAATATTTTTTTCTTTTCTTTTTTCTTTTTTTTATGAAATCTGGTCGTATAAGTCTTTTGAAACCTTACTGCTGAACTTGTGATGTTTTTTTAAATCACATGATGCAGAAGATTCTTCGGTCTGCCATAGCTGCGGATTCCCATAACTTTCATATTTCTCATACTTAAAGTACTTCAAAGGGAAATGCATTCAAGACATTCAGTGCCACGAGCTATGGCCAGCACAGTCATCAGAATAAAATGTTGGAAGTTTACGTTTATGCAAGCCGCTGAAATGTTGACATTTATATTTGTCATATTGTTGACATTTTTACATTTCACCGCTAGGCAACAACGCTGGCAAGCCAGGGCTGCGGTTTGAGAAGGCATTGCAAAAATTGTGCTGACGCCACTGGATATTTTCAACGAGACCTGGGAACATCTTCAGCTATGTTAGTTGTGACCTAAGCAGGAATTTTATGCCAAAACATTGAGCTTTTCGTAAACCAAACCAGAGACATTTGACCTAAAAAAACCCCCATTAGGTTGCAACATATCTGTGGTTTGTGTACATTGCCTACATTTATTATCACACTAGAGCACCAGCATCTTAGGCCCTGATCACGCAGAGACCCGTCACTACAGAAGCGGCTGCTTCAAAAACAGCTTGGTAAAGCTTATTTTGGGCTGAACAGTGTTGGGCGCCAGTTGGAATGGCGCTGCGAGCACAACTAAGCATTCGTGTGTCATGCTGTACCATAGGAAAACAATGGGTTTGCTGGTGACACTGTTCTAACAATGTGTTTCTGTGTGATTGGCTGTTCAGAAACAAAACAAGACAAAACAAATGTGTGTTGTTCACTTTCTAATGTTGGGGAAAAGCGAAAGCGAAATCTGACCACAAGCTAAGATTAAACAGTCACACTAGGCAATGTTGACATAATATGAGTCATGATTCTGTTACTGCATAGCCTATTTATGGCTTCAAATGTCTTTAAAAAACATAATTTAGAGAACTCTTTAGCTGTAATATGACAAAGTTTCTCACAAGGCCGCCATGTTGAGAAGTGACACTCACTCTGTTTAGGACAGTATTACTCCACTGACTTTACACAGAAAATTGCTGCTATTAAAATTCACAATCTCATATTTAACCTTTGAACACCTCTGAATGCTACTGTTTAATACTAAGCAGGGGACATTACAACCACATTAAGCCAACATTACGTCAGGCTTTTATTGGTATGTATGTTCACTAAATTCTTCCAGTAGCTTGTGGGCCAATATATACTGTAGTGTTACTCATCCTTTCATGTGTTCAGGTCAGTTACTATGGCAACCTGCACAAACTGGGGATGAGATAAGGGCCGGAGCCGTGGCCTTGAGGGAGTCGTTAAGCATCTGTCTCCTGACTCCCCCCTTCAGTCTGCGTATGGAGGAGGCTGCCAGGGAGGCAGCACATAAACAACAAAAGGTGGCTCACCCTTGCTCCTTCTCCAAGGGCTGACCATCATCACGCTGAGTTAACAGTGCCACCCATCACCGCTGAATCTGATGGGGATCAAGGAGATAATGTTAAGGAATCAGAGATTCAGAGAGTTTTGGTGTTCATATATATATATATTCAGCTACGCTTTTTCTGGCTCTCAAAAAAAGATGATATTTAAACCAGAAAAGCGGAAGACAGAATAATGGTTCTCTTTTGACGTGTATATTGTGTGGGTAAAAAGTGTGACTTTTTGTATTTACTTCTGAAAGTGAGAGCAGGTGAGAGACATCACTATGGATACCCTGGGCAGTCAGGATCGGCGGTCGTGTGTTCATGAACCCGTGCCGAGGTATACGTGCTGAAAAATGAAATACTGCTTTAAATTATTCTGACTCCATCGCTGTACAAGTGTGAAGACAAGAGAGATGTCAGAGGCTAAGTTCATCAGTGGATTCTGATGAGGTTGGTGCTGCTGCTGCAGCGAGTGAGCACGCCTCACTGAGTTTCAATGCAGCTGCGCTTTTCAAGATGTTCCAATCAAGATGTAACCGTCTCCTTTGGAAGAGTGAGCTTTGTAACGGGATACAATACCCTGAATTTGTGCTAAAAAGTCTTGAAAGAGAGGTTTTGTTTCATGAGAAGGCTATTGAAATGTGATATTGAATTGACACGATGCTTTGTTGGAGTGTCTCTGTCCTCTTTAATTCTATAGAAATCTGTTGAAAAGATTTTGAGAGTGGAAATATTATTTTTAATGTTATGTCAAAGACTCTTGACATAAAGGCAATGTATGCTTGTGCTCACAGCCTCTTTTTTTTGCTCGTCAGCATCCCGTCTGTGGCCTGAATCCAGCTTTTCTCCCTACTGAATGAATTAATCATTCTCTAAACACACAAAACAGCAAGAGTCAGCTAACAAGAGGCCCCTGCTGGTTGACCACAGCATGTCAATGTCAATAACAGCAACATTAACTGGACTCAACACCACCGCACAATGAGGACTACAATTTGGAGGCATGAAACTCCTTAAGATACCACCGCTCAGGGTCTTACAGGGGTACCTCTTATGTTAAAGTGTCATGTTGCTGTTTAAACTCCGAGCACAGAGCATCAAGGCTACAGTCCACCTACAGCCTCACCTAGCAGCGTGTGGACCCGGAGCAGCCAGCCTTGCTTTAGAAACAGATGATAAATAAATCAAAGTGCACTAAGCACTGCTTCCACATGGCAATCGCCTCCTTCATAGCGTCTGCACCTCATCAATCACGCCATTGTCTGCTTGAAAGGCGAGCCTTGTAAATGTCATATCCACTCAAACCCAAGGAGAGGCGGATCAGAATGCGGCTCAGTTTTTTTTTTTTTTTTTTTTTTTT
>CAEMYA010000002.1:1629286-1663804 GCA_903131615.1 Diplodus sargus | reverse complement strand
CCCCAAAAAAAATAAGAGAAATCCAAAAAAAATAAGGAATAGGATTAAAGTGAACGTCTTTTGTGTTAAATTTACTTTTTTTTATGGCTTCAAAAGTAACAGTATCTGCTTTACCATCACTCTCTTGTTTTATCATTTCACTGTTATTAGTGGCTCAAGAGAAGCAATGAAACCCCACAGACAATAGAAAAGTGACGACTGTAGACCTTATCCGAAGGGGCATTTTGCAAAAGTGAATGAACACGTCAGCTACCTCATGGTTTTAAATGAAACTGCATAAAGGCTCGCCCTGCCATTCTATCTACTGGCAGCCAGTGTGAATTGTGCTGGAAAATCTATTTTGGAGAGCTGGGCCTTTCAATTCGAAGGAAAAAGACTGACTGCTGAAGTGACATCAATCAAACTGGGACACTGCGGTGGATTTGCTACACAAGTGGAAGGTCTGGAGTTCACGGGTTAAAACAGGCAATATAAAAAAAGGTGTAGAGAAAGGAGAGCTGGGGGCTGACTGTTGTTGGTCTGTGCTATCTCCTCAGTGGAAGTGTTGGAGAGGTACCCCCCCTCCTGTATAAGCTGGACTTCATTAATCTTCATGCCATCTTCTTTAACTAGTCATGTAGAACGGCTCAATAGAAAGCCGTATAATGGGGAAGGCCCAGTGCCAATTACTAGGTTAACATAGTGTTCAGCCCCAGTGCAACAAAGGAATGAGATGGAGAAGGAGAGCTGGCTCACAGGGAGAGATGCACAGCATTTGAATTGACAAGAGATGCAAAATGCAAGTTCTCGCAGTGTTATTTGACCTGTAGAAAAACTCCAGGGTGCCAATAAAAATACCATTCAAGTATATATTCATGTCACCCCTTTCCAGTAAAAATCATAACAAACTGAATGTCAAACTAACAGGGTAGTTTTACGGTCACGTTTGACATCACACTGTTAAAACAGAGGTGATTATTAGAAATATATAATGTGAAAACCACTGGCATAAGTAACAATATGAAGTGGTCTAACCTGCTCTTGCATGACATCTGACAGTTTGGACTGGATTTTTTCTCAAATAAACCATTTGTCAGAAAAGCTTTTAAAGCAGCGTAGAGGGAACAGCCAGCAGCTCCAAGACTTTTCAGTGTTATACAATATAAAGGACTTTTAGTGGAATAAACTAATCTTTGCGAAAAATCTTTTCAGTCTGTGTAAATTGAGTTTAGAGAAGATAACACCACAAGGAGTCACGAAGAAGGGACTCCGGGGAATCAGTTTAGATGTTATGATAAAGATATTGATATCTGGCACCAGTGTATCGATGATTGTATCGCAAGAGAAAGAGATACAATATAATGCTGTGTATTTTGTTCCACTCCTAGAGGTATTACAATCGAGCCAATTCAGGTTCAAACTTTTGGATTTTATTTTCAGACTATGTCAGTAGTTGGGGACGTGGTCTTAAAATGATATTGCAATGTTTGGAAGATGTATCTATATATGATACAACATAGATATATCTCGATATTTTGAAATCTCAAAAGCACTTGTGTGACAGGTGTGACAACATCACACATCACAATATGTTTGACCAAATATGACCTGATGTTGTAGGGATGACTGTTAGTACTTTATCAAAACATTAACACAATGAGGTATGTGATGAATAATAAGTGGGAAAAGGCAAGTAGAACGAGTAGAACAGCCAGAAAATGACATCACTTTAGTGTAATGCAATCTTTAAAAACAAGAAAGGACAACACTTATGACATATCACCAGAAATATTCCAAATTTAAAGATGATATATAGTCTCATTTCATGACAACGATATAACCGATGTATTACCCAGCCCTACATCAAATTATATTGTGAAAAGTACCACAAGCAGAAATTATGTCAGGGAAGCCATGGCCATCTCTGGCAACCCAGTAGAGACGCCCCTGGCTGCGTTCAGGATCGCGAGTTTTCTTCTTTTTTTTTAACTTTTAGCACATGCAGTATGCATACAAATGTACATACTGCTTCGTCATGACGAAGTGCGAGTGTGCCTTGAACTCTGACCCCCTTGCGCCTATATCCGTTGAAACCTTAGCGCAAAATTTAAGAGTTCAAAGAAAAGGTACTTCCACTTGAATGTGGTGTCATATGTCATCGCGGCGTCTGTCATTCTGTCAAAGCAGCTGTCATCTGTCAGTGGGCTGTCAAATGTTTATGCTCTCTCGGGTTTATTATTATTCGCACAACACACCGTGACGTATCTTCCGCTGCGCAGAGGATTGTGGGTCAGAATAGCCAGAAAAGCCTGCTGGCTGGCATTCTGCAAAATGAGACCGGACGTAATATAGCATTCAAAGAAAATGTATATGATATAAAGTAATGTTTTTTTTTAGGATTATAAAAATAATGATAATCATGTCTTGTATTTCACAACTCATCAGTCAAATGTATTTAATGTTTAACTTTAGTTCAGTTGACTCATTTTTAAGTCAGCAGAAAAATATACGTTTAAGATACAAGTTTTTTTTATCAAAACTATTCTGGCTATGATGTCATTTGGTAACTCAGCCCCGCGAAATAAAATACAATGCAACTCGATTTAAGAAAAAAACAAACTAGTAGAAAAAGAAAATAATAAAAAAGTGGTCAATTATAATGATAGAAAACCCTGATATCTCTTTTCATAAACATCTTTCACTATAGTTCTCTGTAATAGTAAGTATCACTCCTGTCATCTTCAGCCTCCATTTACTTTGTTTTTATTCTTTATTTGACTAGAGGGGAAGTTTGCTGTGCAAACTACTTGTCATGACTGCTGTCAGAACAAGTACAGTGTTAAACTGTAGTTATTTAATTCCATGTGATTAAAATGGGACTGGGTCCGTTTGGGAAGGGCCCGTAGGCTATGGTTTTATTTAGAGGACCAAGATTAAACTCGAGTAAAATGGAAATGTCACACCGTCATGGAAGATGCTGCGGGAGTTGTGAGAAGGATAATATTATTGTGATGTGAAGTGATAATTCCGCCCTGTCCACCCTCATTATCCAGCAGCCCAGTGTATTTCTGGCTCCCAGCTGTATGTGTGTGTGTGCAGATGCCCTTTCCTTTCTCCACACACTCACTGCAAATTCGCAAAACAGGAAACATGGGGAAACACATTTGGCATCTTTGCATTTTTATTGTTGTCAAGGCACCCAAATTGGGGCACAACGGCGGACACGGCACATGTGTGTTTATCTGTGTGTGCGGCATGAGAAGGGTGTGGCCCTGCATGTGTGTGCGCGTGTGTTTGGATGGGTGATCATATTGTGTTTGCATAAACTCAAGCACACGCAGTATCAAGAGTAGTTCCCCACACTCCCTTCACCTCCACCGACAGCAGCAATGACACAAAACAAAGCAGAAGATTCCGTCCCTGAATTACATGCAGAGGAGCAACCCAACAGCAAAATAACAACAGCCCCAACGAACAGTAACAACCTATCCAGATGCAACACAAAGAAATTGAACAAGAGGATTTTCTGGAGAGGCTCCACATTCATGCAGACCCCAGCAGTCCGAGATAAGGTATATTTTTGTCTGGCAAGATAAGGGAGAGAAAGCAAACATATTACAGGGCTCAAAATTCTATATCTATAGCTCCTTTTCGTGAGTCCAATAATTCATTCATTCATGGCCTCTGTTTCCTCTGCCTCTTGGAACATCTGCCTCATACATACATCACCGCGCTGATAAAGATCGCAGACAGAATTGGTAATACACTGTGAATGGGAGACTGCAGCGCTGATTAAATAACTTCGGTGGCACACTAAAATTGAAGTGGCCATGGGATGAAAGGGGACTTATCGGGGGCTTTATTAAAGGCACTCGAGGATGATTTTAGGTTTAGGGTGATGTACACAATTTAAGACACAATGTCCTGCAACACTGCCAGGGGATTTAAAAGAGAAAACAAAAATGGCCTTTTTGACCTCTGTCAACATATTTCCCCCCCCAACACACACACATAACGGAGGAGAAAATATAATCCTATATGTGCCAGGAATAAAAAGAGATCTGAGGTTACGACATGTGAGGGAGAATTTAAAAGTTTTTGTAGAGTACTTTGCAACATCAAAGTCTTGCTGATTGTTTTGTTTTTATTTATATCAGCTGCATTTGACTAAAATGTACCTTCTAATCTATGTTTCTATTAAAGGTGTGAAGATTTCCCTGGTTTAGTTTCTGATGCAACAATGTTCGGGTGCTTTCAGTGTCGCTTAATTCAAAATGAGGGCTCCCCAGATGGGAGAAATCAATCTCTGCTGGGTGGCGGATCCGTCTCAGCTCATATCAGTCCCCCTGACATATTGTAGTTGCACATGAAGACAGGGCTGACCAGTATCTAATCCAGTCAGGTAATGACTCTTTTAATCAGTCACATTGTTTCTTCAGCGCACCTCTTTCTGCATTTGAAACAGCGCTTAGCTGTCGGGGGGGGGGAACAAAAAAAAAAGTCAATATCGCAACATTGACACATTTTTCAAATAATGCAGAAATTAAAAAAATAGCAAGAAATATTAGGCTACAACACAGTGTTTCATGTTTTGTACTTTATATGCCGCCACGCATGAAGAAATATTTGTCTGTGAACAAGTCAGTAAAAAACAAAGATATGCGCAGGAGGTTATCCAGCAGAGTAGCATTACTTATCTTTACAGTCACTATGACTTCTCATGAAGAAACTGTCCGTCGCACTTTATATCAAGATCTTTATAGTAAGCGTAATAATCCTGTAGGTCCTTATAAGAGGATTTTGAACACTATTAGCATCATTAAGATGTTCATTTTCAGTACATAGATGCCCAAGAACGATATCAAAAGCTCTGTTTCATCTAATAGTTTAGTGTTGCTTAATAGATACTTATTATGCATTCATTATAGCAGTTAACTATTGACTTATTAACAACTGCAAAAAGCATAGTTTACTGTGAATAAGTGCATAATGAAGGATCTCAGAACCCCAACAGGACATTATTCTTGTTTTAGATTTGGTATCTGCAAAAATCACAGTTACCGTTTACATATTAAAGCATGTACCAATTTCAATTAAGCAACAGATACGTTTAGTGAAATGTTAAACAATGACATAATAGGTATGTGAATTAAACCTACCTAGTGTTAGTGTGTGTAATGTTTTTACAAACAAGCACAAGAAACAAATAAGTACAAGAAACAAATGTTCCTGAGCAGTCTTTGAACAAGTTTCTTCTTAATGCTTGTCAATGCTGTTATTAACTCTTATAAATTTTAACCAGCATCTCTAAAAAGACAATATTAACTATCAACTGATGTTTATTACAAGGACGTTTATATTTAATGCTAACTGAAAGTCCACATATCAGAAATCTCAAAATATTTATTTGGGATTCAGGAGGACAATGCCGTGTAAAGATATTTGAGCATGTACCACAGCTGGTGTCTCTCTGAACCCAAACTGAAGTAATGTGTCATTTTTCTGTAGTAGACTTAAATAGGTCACCAGTAGGAAATCATTTTATTTAACGCAATTTTCGCAGAAACAAACACAGCAAATCATGTTGTATCATGGTAATTAAACAATGTTAAGTGTGTTTTTAAGCTGTTAAATAGAGGTCAACAAGACCCCAAAAGAGCATGCATTGATTTCCTTTGTCTCCTTTAGTCTACTGTAAATGTAAACAATGTCAGGTCAAGTTACTTTTCTGTGTATGGGCCCAGATTTAGCCTCAAAGGGCGTTCAATCTTACCAAAATAACCTTTAATGAGAGGAAAGAGTGTCGATGCAGCATACAATACGTACACAAACCACATCGAGTCACAGCCTTCATTTAAAGTTAAATGGTCAAAAAAAAAAACATCACTGTGGTCGAGCTTTCAGTGAATAACTGACTATAAGATTTATTTCAATCAAACCCAATGAACTTTTTGAGGTTTAACAGGAGTTTTCCTCCCTATTCATCTTCTTTATGCTTTTTATATTGAATGAGTTCCCTGCAGACTTCCTGACAAACCATAAAAAGTTTTAATTTTATATTTCTTATGTTTCTGCACTGAGCCAACGTGTAAAGATTCAAATCAGATTCTATTTACATTCGACTCAGAGAAAGCCCCGGTGAAATTTACCCAGTGCAGTTAATCTGCACTGATGGTCTAACAGGGATTGTCTGCACATAACAGTATCTCCACAGCCAAATCATACAGTATGAAACTGCATCAAATGAACAGATGGCAGTGACACGAATTAAAAGCACAGAACAATAGTAGAATATAAACCAGAAATGACACCCAAAGTGGCTGTTGATTTATAGCCGTAGCGAGTTTGGTACTGGGCTTCCATGTATATTAGTGCTACAAATCTGGGTCCATTTAGCAGGGAGATGCTCATACATACATCACCGACTCCTGCTCCAAGCCAAGGTCAGTCCTTATTGCATCAATCTTTTCAACAGAGGCTACTCCACACAGCAGCAGTTTTGTAACTGTCGCAGCTGTAATGGAATCTTTTTTCTCGCGCTTCATCTTTCTCTTATCACATGAAATATATATTCAACTTCTCTTCTTTCCCTCATTCTCCAGATTCTTTTTATTTTATCTGTAAAACATTCCCCGGGACCTCATTCCTTTTCTGGGGGGACACACTCCAAGTAGCACAGATTTTAACCCCTTCGTGTCTTTCGCAGCGGGTCACTTAATAGATAGAAATAACAATATAAAAATTTTAAAAACACATTAAGTGAGAAGAGATTTGTCTCATTTATAGGATGCGTTGAGTCTGTGACAAGACACGTATTAAAATCCGTCCACCTCCCCCTGCCGTATACATTATGCACAAAGCCATTTCCCAAAGGTTTGACAGGCATAAGAGCTCTTAGCATCTTTGCTGCACTCATGGTAGTTCTTGAAATAGATTTTCTCTAAAACATGAAATGTCACTTTTCCTGAATTTTATCTTAAATGTCATTAGACAACAAAACCAAACACCCTCCTCAGTGTGTTGTGGAAGAGTCCGAGTTGCTGAATTGTGAGGTGCCAGTTTAAGACATTCATGCTGAGTCAGTTTCTGTTGTCCTGATTACTCACGCTACAGCCTCACGTAGTACTTTAATAAATGAAGAAATAATAAAATCAATCATTTTAAATAGCGCCAGACCATTTACAGCGAGGGGAGGGAGAAAAAAAAGAGTAGACTTTTAATTGATGAACTTGACCTGCTTTTCCCTGATAACAAATTTCATTTGTTCTATAAAAATTATGCTCAAGTGACATTATTTGACGGGATCTTTATCACCTGCAGAGTAAATAAGAGTAATTTATGCTGTTTAATTCTGAGCATGGATTATAAATCATAGCTCTATCATACATTACGGAGCTCGCATTGATGAGGGGAGTGAGAGCGGGGCCAGCTGATTGGGTTGTTAAGGTAGCAGTACGAAGCAACGGCAGCAGCAGCGCCTCGCTCTCCCTGCATGGGTCTTTACTGCCGGCAGATTGATGCATATGATAAATGATGATAAACAGCGAACACAGCCAAGAGGTGAAAGATAGACTTTTAAATAAATTATAAAGTATGCATCATTAAAAATCAGACCACAGCTTGATGCAGAAACAGATTACAGGTGTGTATACTGTCTTCCACAAGTTAATAATCATCGCTGTAAATCCAGTTGTGTGTTCATGCTACATTGCGTTTGCAGTAATAACATGATCACATGATACAATAAAGTGCGGTGCATTATAACAATAATAATAAAAAAGCTCAAGATATATTGTGATATGACAAAATGTAATGTAAATTAATACAGACATAATTCCATCTGCGAAGGCTGATTGCAGGCATTGCTCTCCTGCAGGTGAAGGCTCGCAGCGCACTGAAGCAGTCATACAGTAAGCCGTCTCCTGGCTGAGAAGACCCTCAGATCCTCTGTCAAAGAGATGGCTTCTGACAAATATCAGTCTGCAGTGATGAAGACATGACAGCTGTCAATCATCGCCTAATAACGGGGAAGCAGAGCCGCTCACTCGACGGGAGTTTGACCTGCGAGGCCACATAGACACACACACACTTTGATTTATCTACCTACTAGCTTTTATTAGCAAATATAAAACAGCAGGGGGTGAAACATGGATAATACTTAAAACAGCGGTAGAGCATTTAACAGCACCAGAGAATATCACATTAATCACAGCATAAAAACAATCAGCACATCCTTCAAGAAATAGTTTGACACTTTGGACAATATTTTTCTTGCCAACTGTTGGATGAGAAGATAGATACCATTCACATGTCTGTACAGTAAATATGAAGCTACAGCCAGCTGACAGTTAGCTTATCTTAGCATGTAAACTAGAAACAGGGCTAACCAGCTAGGCTGGCTCTTGATCAAAAACCAAAAAAAGACCAAATGTAAAAAATGACACGTGTGGTTTTCTGACTTTATTTGTCATGGGATTTAGTTAAAATCAAAGACAAAATTAATTTCATGCTTATTGTTCACTGTAATATGAAAGTCCTTCACTTCTCATGAGTACCTCTGTCAGACAATAGTGTTGCTGTACTGGTGGGAATAAGCCGTAAAACCAGTTCCAAACCATAACACCATACACTATTTTCACATTTAATCAGTTTTGGCAGTTTATAATCCAATGTCATATTTTATATTTGTCACAAGACTTTTGGAATTTTTCCAGCCATGTTGGTGGAAACAAAACATGATATGACCGATGGAGCAGCAGGACAGTTTGCACTGGACACTGGATATTTTCAACAAGATGTTGGGGCAATCTTCAGCTTTGTTGTAGAAACAGAACCAGGTAAGCCACAATTCCTTTTTTTACCCTATGCAAATTGCTCTCAGTCGTAGTTGGATGCCAAAAAGACATTACATTATGAATCATTTGCATGCCCATTTGTTTTAATGGGTGAAATGTGCCAACATTAATGCAGAAGGAAATTATCTTATGCTGCAAATTAGGACAGTTTGCCAGGACAAAATATTGGCATGTACTATCAAGTATCATATCAGCCTTTCTACTATATGTGTCATACCACTTTCCTTTGACAATGGTGGTAACCAAGCCACAGACAAGGGGGCGTTTCAACATTTGTAAGCGTGACGCTTACATCTAGTCGACAATCTCTCAATTCAGGCTGTGTTTGTGGTGACAGAAACAGGAAATACAAAACATGAACTTTTCCTAACCCTCTCCAAGTGTTTTTGTGCCTAACAGATCCAAACCACAAGACTGCTATCATAGAATCAAAAACTGAACATAAGGAAATGCACAGTGTCAACGTATCTGTGGTATGCAGAGACATACATACGTTGCAAACATTTATTCTCACAACTCGGTTGTGAACATTTACAACAATAAACTGTACGTTCAGGCCACATCTCTGGAAAAGTTTATTTTGAAAGTCAGAGTTTTAAAGTGTACCCCATAAAGAACGCCATCTGCAATCAGCTAATGTGATTGCAGATGCAGCGAAATACTGGTCCCGAGCCTGGATGCAGCACAGCGCAGAGCGTCTTGTATTCAGATGAAAGAGGATTAATAATGCTCTTCCTCCTCTCGTCTCATCCAGCAGAGCTTTATGAGTTCCTTCGATCCCTGCTTTCAGAAGCCATTAGCGCTCTTCCTCTTGAGAGATAGAAGGCGAAGCCCGGAGCCATAGTGAGAGTCCTCTTCCTGCTCTAACTAGAAATGACACAATGTCAATAAGTATACTGATTATTCTGCCCATTTGTTTTGCGCAATGCAGTTAACGAGCTTTATTATACAAAAGACATTGTGAAAACCCAATAACCATTCTTTATCATTTGTTTTGATGAGAGTAATAGAGTGGCTCATGTGGATGGCCCCGCTCTGTAGAAACTTCTGTTGGTGGAGAACACAATGGATGATCCCTCCCGTCTGTAGCTGCTGTAGCAGGTGAGAGGGTGAGCCAAGGAGGAACCCCCACCACAGTGTGCAGCGGGATAGGGCCTCAGTCCACTCCATCGTCTTGAAGTGTTTGTGTTCCTACATCAGCTGTCCTCCCAATTCACCATTTATCTTCCCTGAACTGTCCTAACCTTTTCAAGCTTTCACTTATGACAGATTTCAGATACACTGGGCCAAGCCTCACTGGGAGCCGGCTACAGTATCATACACGCAACTGTCAGTATAAAAGGAGGCCTACACATGGCCTGGCACACTGGATTGGCCTCCTCCTATACAGCCACATAAATCTCAGCAGCATCAGACAGGTGGGAGGAGGCTCTGGCAGATGTAGCCACGAGGAATGAAGGTAGTGATGCTTCAGACAGGTCCTCTTCCCAACCTCTGGCCCTGTTACGCTGCAGAAAGCGAAAGGGTTGTAGGAGTGTGAAACAAAGGTGAGTTTTCTGGCACTCTGAAAAGTTTGGCAGGAGGAATCCAGAAACACCTGTCAAAAGTTTGGTCACACAAATAAAATTATTTAAATTACTTAAAGATCTCATTTGTAAGAACATTGATGTTAATGAGTGTCATTCGCACCTTGTGAAAGCTTATGAACACTGGTGGAAAATATTTAGCTTGAGACAAACTTAGATGTCAAATACTCCCATTTTACTAAATGAGAGAAAGCATCTTTCAACATATATTGCAACATATAACTAATAATCAAATAAAATAATATCAAATAATGTCAAAATAATGATATTAATATTACGTAAACCAACCGGACAATAAGATCAACATGGGTACTGATGGACTGATGCACCCCTGTTTGCTCCACAATGAACCAGAACAAGTTAAAACTCCTCTGCTCTCTGAGGAGATAAAGGATACCCTCTCTCTGTCCAATTTATTCTCTCTGCACATGATTATATGTCATGATAAAACTTCAATTGAAAACATCAACATTAACTTTACCATCATGTCAACATGCCACTTGGCTGTGGTCACTATATATGTGGGGCCACATGGTGCTGTTTCTTTGGAGCCCTGATGAAGACCTAATGGTTGAGAGATGTTGGCTTTTCTAATGGTTGCCCTGTTAATGCTTTACCCACAACAATACAAGCTTTTTGATATTTCCTTTCTTGTGTCTTGATATTTTCTTATTTGCAATGCCACCCCTTTCTCCCATTTTCCAAGAGCACCTGACAGTTTTGTGTAGAGCAATAGAGCAATCTGTCATCCCCTCTCTTTTTTTATAATTTCAATTTCAAGTTAAATTTTTTGCGACTTATGTATGCTCAATATGCTCAATAATGTACTGAAAATGTTGAATATAAAAACACAATATTCAATTGTTATCCTCATAGATTGTTGCTGTTGTCTTCAGCTGAATTTGAGAAGTATGTGAAGATTCCCAGGCCTCAACAAGCTCAAGGAAAAAATAGAAACATGAGATCTCTTCTTGGATTTGTGCGCTCCTGTGGGGATAGCTGAGAACGTCATTTCTAACCGAGAGCTCTAAATGAGCAGTTCTGAAGCGGACTTGATTGACCGAACCTTACAGCCTGTCAACTAATCAGCGGGCTAACCAAGTCTGTGCTGTACTTACCTTGCCATTCACTGTCTGTTGTTGTTGGAAAGCTGATGAACCAATTCACTTCTCTTCCTTCACAGCTACAGTAACAATGCGAAGGCATGCATTGAGTCTGAGAGGTCTGGATGTTTCATTGCGCTGAAGGAATCGGTGCTGCCATTTTTTTTTAAGTTTGTTATATTTAATAATCAGAGGCAAAAAATCAGAATAAAATGACATAGTTCCAAGACAAAGATCTTAATGTGTTTGGTCATTAAATGAAGTGCAGCTCCGTGTCACTTACGTTCAGATTTCACAACATGGCAACTTGTCATGCCACACAGCTCCAGTCACATGCGTGCTCTCCTCCTGTGGGCAAAGTGTAATGTGGGTTAGTTACAAGAGACTGTGGCTTGTTTACTTATCTCTGTATGAGCGATATGACAGGCTGAGTGACTGACGATGATCTACTGAATTTTGTTGGCCCTACTTTACCGTCCGGCAAGTATCTGACAACCTTGATTAACATTATTCCACCCAGCTATAGGCTGCATGTAAAGCACTTGTGTGACTAAGGCACCAATATGTTTGCCATCTTTACGTCATTGCATAATGTTGATACGTGGTTGTATGTCTAGATTTGAAGAGATACAGTAAATGAGAGTGAAACACTTGCATGCCTCTTATTCATCCGCAGCTGCAAAAACCTTTTCTACATCTAGACATTAAAGACAGATTTTTTAAATAAAAGAAGAAACCTTCAAGCGTCCGCTCCAGTGACCCACATTGAACACTGCCTTATGTATTCTTTGGTCTTGACTGTTTTAAAGAATCTATTTGTAAGAAAAGTTGAGTTTTGAGTCTCAATCCCAACTCGTCAAATAATGATAATTTGTGATTGTAGGACAACCGGCTGCCAGTCCAAAGCATCAGTTTTTGACAAATTGGGAGTGAGACTCAAAAATCTTTTTTACAAAAAGGCCCTTTAAGGGGAGATAGAACAATTCTAAACAGTTTGAACAGATAGTCTGGATCCCAAATGTTTTTTTATAAAAAATCAAGGCCCTTGAAAAACATATTTACATGTGCTTTGGATCCTTTTACCCTCCGCCCTATAAGTCCCAATTGGATATTTATTACATTTTTTTTTTTAAAATGCAGCTCTCTATTTTTGAGTAAAGAGCTGTGATGTTTGGGTCTAGCAACCAATAAATGAATGAGCAAGGCATTATTGTGTTGGTGCAGATGGACTAAAGTGCTTTAATATTTTTGCCCCATATTGAACTAGGAACATATATAATGGCAGGATGATAGAACATTAAAAACCCTCTTCTGCTCACCCAAAAATAACAGATGCCCACCCTTGAGTATATGTCTCTTTTTCTAACCTCTGACTCCAAATTAATAATGCTAGTCTAACCCCTAAATTGAGTTCACATAAACATGGCAGTCTGTATTCATCATAACTGACGCCAGATTATTTTAAAATATAAGAATGTGCACAGTTTTGATATTACAGAAAAAAAGATTGTATTTCTTTGAGAGCAAAAGAAACTAACAACTCTGTACCTGAATGTTGCTCCAGACAATCGAGCTGTTTCGGATCCCTGTAAATGTGGTTTGCCTCATTAGACAGTTTTCAGGTAAGTATAATTATGTGCAAAGATAAAGTACAGTATGGTGTTCCACAAGGCTTTGTTCTTGGTCCCATTGTATACCCTCTTTACTTGAGAACACAAGGTCATGATATCCAGATGATATATCGCTACAATTATTTTTCCTCTTCCTCTTCCTCTTCTTACCTCTGCCAAGGAGTCTCTGTGTCCATTTGTTTGTCTTGCTTGCCACCTGTGTCCATTTTTTTGTTTTTTTGTTGGTTGGTTTTTCATCAGGATTACACAAAAACTACAGATAAATGGATGGATCCATGAATTTATTTCTGATTTCATTTAACATTTTTCACATTTTTTGTGAGACTGGAGTATTTTGACATTTTTGTTAAGTTTCTCAAGAAATAATGCCTTGGTCTTGATTAAACATTCAATCTATTAGTGAATACAATTTAATGCAGATCCAATATCTGGTGAGCTAAAAAGATGGTTAAGCCGTTTAAAATGTAGTGTGATACAGGGCTATTTAGCTTGACATTGCATAGGATTGAGTTTATTACTGTTGTTGTTTCTGCTGTTGTTATTGTTTTGTGAATCATGCATTACTCTGCAAGACTGAGTCAAAAACTCAAATGTAGGAAAATGGCATATTCAAATGTTATCATATGATAAACACCATATTGTCTTATATAAAGTTATCTTAGTATCTCAAGTTGATTAAAAGCAGCTAATTAGCGGAGCGTGTGATTGTGATGCCTATAAAAGTGCCGCTAAGCTATGCTTGCAAATTGCCTTTTTGATGTGTGAAATAATATTGATGCAGAACGCTGCATTAGCTCCACAAAGCACCAAAGGTAGTAGGGTAGCGGTAAGGAGGTTGGCTCTGAGGCGCGGTGGGGCTGGGCAGGGGGTGGGGGCTGTTTTCAGCCATCTTCTTGATGGGTTTGCATTTCAAAAGACCTTGGTCCAATCCATTAGGGGTGTAGGAAAACAAGATGTTCCTCTCCAGTTGGACTAATTAGGTTTTTTTGAGGGAACCTTCCATATCCTTAAATTGCTGTGGGGATCCAGATGTGTAACTAGGCTAATGACTGACTGGCTAACAAAGAAAAATGGGCTTTAATCCTTGAGCAGGATAATAAGTCACTTTCTGTGAGGCTGTAGTGAATAGTCATTGTCCATGTAGCTCTGCTCACAGCATACAGCCAACCTTGATGTACTCTGGGGTCAAAGCATATGCAAGCTCCCCATTAGATACACTCTAAATAGAGTGATTACAAGTCCATTTACATGTGGCAACATCCTCTGCGCAGCGACAGAAGAGATGAAAAGTGACCATGAGAGGATGGGAGTGGCCCGGGGGGTGAAGGGTGAGAAGGCGCGGCAGTGTTGTGCTGAAGCCGTGTGTCTGCTTTGAGGAGGAGTAGAGCTGACAGAGGCCACCTCAAGAGACTCTTCACTCTCCATCAAAGAGCTGAGAAGAAGAGGCAGGGTCTGTCAGGGGTTCCCAATTCCTACAGAGCACCCACATGCTGCACCTCCCACCCTAAACACCTTTAGTCAGTCTCACAAAGCTCCTCACGCTGCCACAAGCCTCCAGACTCATTGGCAATGCATGACCAATCCCCAGCTCAACCACCCAAACATCACCAGAGTTTAGCGCTTAGAACATGACAGACACGTCCGGGGGCTTCATTTCCACACAGTCTGCACACTGGGATCATATGTAACCCAGCATGCACTTTGTGATGAAATGTTATCATAGGTAGCATCAGATAAAATGTGCAATACAGTTTCACAGCACAATTATCAAACAATATTATATTATATCTGATAGAAATCCTAAACTATTGAGACAACTAAGATAAGATTTCTCCCTGTGAAAGCAGCCAGGCCATATCTGGACAACCAATTTGACTTGTTCCCCCTGCAAATTGAGATTCCTTCACCTGCCCCCCACCTTTTGAACAAGGGCTATCAGTTTTAATTTTCCAAACTTTCTCTTTTCCGTCAAAATTGGGTAGGAGGAAAAAGGGGTATACAGAGGCAGGGACCACCATTCCAAGTTTTATCTGGTCTACAAAATGCCGTTATCTTAGTGCGGTGTCAAGAACTCTATCTCTTTTTTTCCAGGTGACAGGCACAGACGAGAGATAAGATTGGAAAAGAATCCCACTCCACTGAGTAAATAAATAATCAATACTCATCTAAATGTAAATGAGAAAGTAGCCCCCTTTGATAGGAGGGTTTTTATCAACCAACCAATTTTCTACAGGCACTCACTGGGCCTCAACCAAATCACCATCATTCAGCTCCCATGTAATGGATAAGAAAGGGGGGTGTGGGGGGGCTACGGGGGTGGGCTTTGGGGGAGAAAAGAGGAAGGGTCATCTGAGATCAGCCACGTTCACAGAGCTGCATCAATAGCACAGTCCCACAGATGACTGTATGCACAAGCTCTGTTTGGTAAGAGACTGTTAAACACACATACAGATTTTTGCATGACAAATAATGCCACATAAGACCAGATAATGATGCATGATTAAATGCACAAATTTGAAAAACCCCAAATTAAGTAGAAAAAGAGAAGCTACTATACTTTTTCAAGTGTTTTTTATTGCAAAAGGGCATTCCAGGGCCAGAATCAGATAAATGCTCATCTTAAGTGACCATCCTGGGAGATATTATAAAGGTTAAATACAATCACAAAGATAGAATAGGCTTCCTTTGTCAGAAGGAGAGGAAGCCAAAAAAGGAGATTTCTTTAACTTGATAACTTGATTTTTTAAAAACCTTTTTAAAACCTTTTTTTATCAGCTTTCTGTATCTATAATTCATAGAGAACATTTTTCTACATTGAACTCGCTCGGTGAACATAACTAATCACATTCACTACTGTCAAGTGATATTCCAGGAGAATTTAGCCCCAAAATCAAAAAAGACAAGCCTGTGCATGCATCATTTCTCACGCTCTTACGCGTTAACATTTCTGATACCGCTGCACTTTTCTAACCTTCCCTGATGTTGTGTACACGGGGCGAGATTAGCATTTTATTGTCATCAGAATACACTGCTCAGACTTTAAATTGATCCAATAAAAAACCCTCAAATACTATTTTCCTCATCCTCATTGCATTAGGTTTTATTTCATAACTCATAGATGTCAATAATGGAAACCATTATAAAGCAGTATACTCAATAACAGAATTTTCCTGCTTGAAATGCATGCAGTATTGATTTCATGTTTTTCTAGGTCCATAAGGGCAAGTAGCGTGGCGGAGGTTGTTTTACTGTACTCAGTCAGCGATGCACAGAAAACAACATGGAGACTGCACTGAGAGCGTCACCGTTGAAAAAGTATAGCTTCAGGAAAAATAATGAAAAGGCGTGAGAAAAACAAGACTTTAATGTATAAAGTAAACAGATTCTATATTTAAAATGTTAGATTTTTGCTTTAATGCACAATCATTTCAATGCAATAACAACAATGATGCAATAATGTGTCATTCCAGATCTAACATCCAGTCACATGCCATTAACACTACGTTTAAGATGGCTGTGAATGCAGTGTGTGAGTTACGAGCTACTGCTGTGCAGAAAAAATACTTATTTTCCAATCATAGTCCATTGTTTTATAAAGAATAAAATGAATCTGGACAGCAGTATTTTTACAACAGCTGTAGAGTGTCTGAGGCTGGTACTGTACTGTGGAAGGCTCCAGGTGAAGCTGCGGTCGGTGGCCAAGCTGTGTTTGATTTTTATTGTGCTGAATTGGAATGACAGAGCAAAGCATTTCACAGAGTGTGTCTTCCATTTCTTCCCTGGGATCCCTCCAAGCTAGCCTCTCGCGTCCCACGGGAAACAGACCCATCCGGCTAATATGCCATAAGCTGACAGCCCTCCTCTGAAATGTGTGTTAAAGAGCCGGGTTTGGAAACATAAAGGCATTCTTCAGACACTGACGCAATTTCTTTTGAAAATCACACCTCTCAGTGCATGCAGAATGCTCACAGCTCTGTTAATGCTGTGATTTTAAGCACATCCACATGCACATAATACAACATTGTCCATATGAAATACATTTTCTACTAATAACAAATCATATTTTTCAGAAGAACTTCTAAATCCAGCACAGGGAGGCAACAAAATCACAGTGATGCTTTTAGCAGAAAAAAAAAAGTCAAGAAAATGGACTTTACCGTATTATATGCCTCTGACTCACTGATATCTATGCAATTTAGCAAGTACATGAAATTGCCCCAAGTTTTCCAACCTCAGCTGTAATCCGCTCAAGGGGGATTTGCAGACTGTTCCTCCAAACCATTTTAAATCAGACAGAAATGCGAGGGTGAAAAAAAGTAACACTTTAAACGGAAATCTTGACAGGATAGTGCGACGTTAATGTTACACCACAGCTGCTTTTGTTTAAATCCAGCGCGTTCACACCTCTTAAAAATATTGCATCACCGCTGGTTTATAATCTGTATGCAATTTCACTCTTTGATGGTCTTAAAGAATAAAAAGTGCTGTTTCCTGACTTATTTTCATAAGAAGTACAGAATGTGAGCATTTACCACACTACACAGGCCGAGCTGAATCGCAACATTTAGACTCTGTCCACACCTACTGAGGCTTCCTGTTGTGCTCTTATTCAATTTACACAAAAATATTAAAGCCCAAACTTTTAAGTACAAGAGGCAATATTGCTGTTTCATAGAGCAATCTTTCACAAGCACATTGTTCAACAACAGAATCACCAGCCGTTTAAAGACCAATACCAGAGACCATAACGCCTTTATAGCTGGTGTTGTCAACTCAATTTTCAAATTCCACCCCACACTCCGGCTCTTCTATTGAAGTGTCATCTGATCTGCTGAATTACTGACAAGGCCACAGTCATCACCGTATCGCTCTGCCTTTCTCTCCAACAACACCCATCAGCAGCTGCATTACATTCACCTTAAACCAGGGAAATAACAGCTCTGTGGGAAAAAAAAGCTGCTTGAAGCCGGTGTGCCATCAACCTCTACAAGTACCAGTCTCTTTTATCTGAAGGACTGCATTTCAGCCTACTGATGTACTACTGTGCAGCAGCTCACATTATCAATGAGACAAGATTTATTTATTTATCTACTTACATATCAAATCAAAACTGGGATCAAGACTGTCAAAATTCTCACTGATCATACAGTAGATGACCATGGCAGTCGACCAGAAGAGTGCAAATATGATCAAATACTACCTAGTACCAGCATGCAAGCCTCATTCAGTCAGCAGGAAGTCATTTTGGATATTCTAAAATAAATAGTAAATTAGTGTTAATGAGCTTTTGAGCATGTTTATCAACATTACAATGTTTAAAATGTGCCAATTTATTTTTAAAGTCATAGTTTCAAAGATCTTCATTTAAACAGAAGTCTGTTAAGTCACTACCCCGGTAACACAATGGTGATTGGGCCTGTGGCACACTGATGTTAGTGATGGTGATGAGGTGATGACCTCTAGGGGTCTCAGTAATTATGACAGCGGCAAAGGGGGAAGTCAGTGGAAGTGGTCTAAAGGGTGACAAAGTATTCATAGTACAGAGGTGGGGGTGGACAGTGGTGCTGTTCGTGTCGACAGTCGACAGTCAAGTTATTCTTTGTGACCAATGTATTTAAAGGTGCAGTATATAAAAAGAAATGTTTAAAACTGCCAACAAAATGGTGAAGCAATATCAGTTTTTATGTTATTTCAAAGACTTATTGTTTTGCACAGTTTAGCATTTTTCTTCTTCACTGTGTAAATGCCACCATCACTCCCATGGTGTTCTCAGCTCACAGTCTGAACAGCTGTTTGCTTTTGCGATATGTTGCCCCTATTGTTTGTTGTATGAATTTGACAGGTGGCCAATACACAGTGTACCTTTCTTTTAGGTAATGTCACATGCATAATGTAACTGAAGTTATAAATGCTACATAAGAAAAGGTTACCTAAACCTAACCAAGCTTTGTTTTTGCCAAAGTCAGTCACACTGGCCCTCATTTATCAAACGAACGTAGGGCAGAAAACCGTGCGTACGACCATTTCCACGCAAACTTCGGCATTTATCAATTTGGACGTGAGCGGAAGCTACGATCAGATCTGACGTCAGGTCTGAGCTCGTGTATGCAAATTTGAGTCTGTGGATTTGCGGTGCAGGACAGCAAAATCTGGCTGAGTCTGAAAATGATTATTAAACAAACCTCAGCTGTCATTAAGCATAAGCAGTCACATATTTAGAACAGATCAAAACCGATTATTTTTTATGTTTTTACTGATACCACTTTTTTGTAAAATAAAATATGTAAATAGCCTAATATGACAACTCATTAACGGAATACCTAATAACCCTGCTGGCAAACCTGCTGCAGAGCAGGAACGCAGATTCAATAATGCGCACACACGCACACGCGTCACAGTGGAGCTGCTTCGGGGTGCTGAAGGGCAGGTGGCTCCGTCTCGGACCAGCAGGGGGAACTCTGCTGTAAACCCCAGAGAAAGTGTGCCATATTATTTTGGCCTGTTCAGTTTTGCACATCATTTCATTAGTGAACGGAGCCTTTGATGTGCCGGCGCTGCCGGGATGCCGATCTCCATCTCGGAAAAGTTTCTCTTCTTGCCAGAGTTTCTCTCAATGTTTGACCTCAGTGGGCGAGGCCTCTGAACCAGGAATATTTAAGGGCGTAACATGTTAATGACGATCGAATTCAGCCGCCGCATTTATCAAGACTCGATCATTCGTACGCTGGAATTGGTCAGATACGAATGTTTCATAAATCACACGTGTGTCCTGTCGTAAGACCAATTCTGCGCTCAGATCTGCACCCGTTTTCACGCAAGATTGATAAATGAGGGCCACTGTGTTTAAAACAAGGTCTAATATGCCTGTCTCTGGTATGCAACAAAGGCCATTTTGTTATGTGGACGATGATAGCGTATGTTGTTTAAGGAGTCACTGGCATCAGATTTAGTGGTTTATGTAAAAAGGGTGTGTTGGACAAAAGCCCTTCTATTCGCAGTATTGCAAACTGAATGTCTACACAACACTAATAACCATCAGCAACAGATTCACTCTCTCACTCGCGGTGTGTTTATTCTGGAGCCTGCTAGCATCCCAACCTGCTAGTGAACAGTTACTATGGCTGGAAAAAAAGACAAAAGATTGCAGGCCTCTTTCTGCCATAGGTGCCGCTAAAGAGGACAAAATACAGATCCTTGAGATTGTTGCTTTAATTTTCTCTTTAACATTTAACATTATGCTTTTGGGGCCATAGTTTTGTGGTGGTACTGTATTGGACCACATTATAGTAAAAAGTGTTCCAAATTGCAGACTGTGGTATTGTATGGTAATGTAATGTAGAGGTATAAACCCACCTTTAGGCTAGAATCAAAGCATAAGGATTTTCAACAATTTGGACAAGAATGCGGAAACTTTGGTCAACATGAATGAGCTCACTTTTGCAGTAGTAAGACCAGGGTGACCCACAACTTTTCACCTCATGCTAAAAGATTTGGCAAACTCACCTGAGACTCTGGTCCCAGGGGCAGCAGAATAGCTGAGAGAGGTCCTCTGGGAAAATATCAAGCTCACTACCAAACAAAATTCAAGGACAGTATGGAATGGAAAGGTTGCCGATATGACCACTGATGTAGAGGACCAACAGACAGTCAGTGCAAGGAGAAGAAGAGCTGCTTGGAGCTGGCAGCACTCTCACTGCTCATTGGTAAAATTGTCAAGCACTTGCTGAGATTCGGTTTCTGACAAGGACAATAGGACACTTGTTGTTGGTAAGCTAAACTATTATTTAGCCTCTTATCAAGCAAGAGATTTCAGAACTGAGAGCTACATGTTAATTTTGCATCTTAATGACAACGTGGTAAATTATTTCAAACTGCGCATCCTACTCCGCACTCTGATTGGCTCATGGGTGTTGCTTGTTAAGGGTCAGGATTAGAGGATTGGTTAGATGGCTAGATGTTGGAGTTGGAGCCAATCAGAGTGTGCATTTTAATAGAAATAGGTGCTTGTTTTTGGGCTGTTGGACAAATTAGATTTTGGTCCAATGTGACATTTTTCTACCTATTGACATTTCATAATTTTGAGCCATTGGAACAATGACATGGCACCAGTGAAACTTCTAAATATGTTCTCTCACAGATTAGGAAACCCCTCTGAGCTGTTTTTTCCTTCTTTTTTTTTTTTTAAGTAATTTCACTTTCTGCCTCAGGCACCATTGCATTACAGGTCACGAGAGACCTATGTAACGTTTTCACAGACTTAAGCCCCTTGAAGACTGTTAGCACCTCTATTATTTATTATCAAATGGCAAAGCTGAATTTGGATGCACTTATGCTCTGAAAGGGGACATTTTGACCTGCATTATGAAAGACCAAATTAAATGTCCCAAATACCATGTATGCAGTAGAGGCTCAGAAAACTTTTCTTTTGGCCCATTTTTTAGTTTATCTACATGCACTACAACTAACAATGCTGGTGTCAGAGATGGACCATATGTGTTGATTTTAATCCTGAATACATTTTTACCAAGGTACACTAAAAGTAAATGTAGCGGGTCCGCTTCTGTGGAGTGCCCCATGTTCCATCAACATGTTTCTACAGTAGCACAGAATGAACAGCACACGGACTCCAGAGGGGCCTTATGCATTTTTATCAGGTATCATCAGGGAGGTGAGGTGGGGGGTGTTCAGTTGGTTGCAGTCTGCTACTTCACTGATAGAACCCACACAATCCTCCAAACTGGATCTTCAGTACACTTGTTTATGTTATATTAATTTACAGTTCATCATCTAACCATGCAGATAGTTTTGGTCATGTCCAGTAGTGTGACGTCAGACAGCCACTGTTTGAACCAATGACTGATATTTCCTTTTAACTCCAACATTTAATTCTAGTTAATAAATTTTTACTGGATGTACTGTATTTCCCCTAACTCTAAGGTTAGAATAAAAAATAATATACATTTTACAGTGAGCTCAGGGGCATCACTGTTGAGTTTTTTTAATATCATCAGTTTGAGTCCCACAAATGACATTCCATCACCTCCATTGTATGAATGTGGTAGGAGTTATCTGAAAACCTCAGCTAATGCAGCCAACAGTATCCACATGGTTGAATTCCACTCAGGCTAATTGAGAAAATATGTCATTTTTATGTGATTTGAGTGAATTGACCCTTTAAGTTGCGCACGTGCGTGTACAGAGCTCGTTTTACAAGCCGGTCCTCCTCTACACATCTGCTCCTGGTAATGCCGTCTCCGAGCAGCATTCCTGATGCTCAGGTGAGTGTTCTCCTGGTGTGAATTGCAGACCTTGTGCTGAACATTGATGCACTGCCTCCATTACCGCCCTGCCTCCTTCCGAGGAGTCGACGCTATTGTTTATGACACTGACACATGCAGTAATGGGTATTTCACTTCTGCACCTATACTGAGCGCGTGTTGAAACTGGAAACACAGATAAATATGGTGCGTATCCACAACATCAGTAAATTTCTATTTCATCAACTGAAGCATTAGACTGATCACTAGAAAAAACCACAGTGTAGTGGGAGCATTGCTCATTGGACACACTGCCATTAGAAACTGAAATCACAAGATTGTCTTAAAAGAGCAGAAATGATCCCATGGGTAAAACAGTAGCCTCTACAAATTCACTATCACTCTGTTTAGTCTCTCTGTTATTTTCTAGGACTTAAACGTTCAGGGAATTCAAGGCGCAAAACTTGTGTAAAGATTTAACTGGAACCTCTCCTCAGGAAAATCATCAAACATGTAAAGATGTGTCTCAGGGGATTTGAGGAACTTCAGACATACTGTACAAGTCAGATGAATCCTCCAGTACAGTACGTCCCTGCAGACTGGGGAACATGGCAGCTGTCACTAACAAGGAAAGTCACATGCCACTCTTCTCCTTTATGTTCAAATACAAACACAGACTCTGGTGTATTAGTGCCAGATATTTTCAATTATCTCGTGTCAACCTTTATCTCTCCACACTGACTGCCGTACAGCTGGATTGATGCCTTCCCTTTTTTCATATTTCAAGCACTCTTGTACTTCAGAGGGGAAGGAGGAGAAGATCACAACAGTTTCATCCAACTTTTATGTAGCTGTTTTAGATTCTGGTAGCCTCGGGGAATATGGTGCATTGTAAAACTCTTTAACAAAGCTTTTAGCCGAACAATGATTGTAAATAAAAACGAAGGCTCCCAGGAAATGTTTTTCTCAAAAGAAACCAAACAGGTCGTCCATGTCAAACGCAGAAATTATCTGTGCAGATAAAAGAATGATCAAGTTTGCAGACGCAGAAAAAATAAATAAAAATCCAGTGTAGTCACAGTGTTGATGGTGTACTGTATATTTGCAGTGTAGCTGTAGAGCACAGCGTGGTTTTACATCTCCTCAGTGGTTTTCTATTACAGTACAACAAAAAGCCCTTTTCTGTTTACACACTCAGCTTGCATCAAGTGGAGGATTGTGCACATACAATTACAATAATAGGCGGCCACCGAGTTTGCTAATGTGCCTCTCTGGATGATGGGGCACGCAGAGACTTGCTGAGGAACAGACAATGTGGCAAAAACAGAAAAAGCTCCAGTATATCCTCATTTTTCCAGACCCTGTTTAGTACATGGGTGTGCAGCCACCCCAGGAGCAGAGAGGTTACCCCACATCTGGAGAAATGAGTTTGACCCTCTCAAAGGGCACAGGAAGTTGCCCCTGAAAGCTGCAAACAAAAGCAGCAGTGGCGAGCAGGAGCCCAGAGCGCCATTCATCGCGGCTAATGACTTGTTCATTAAGAGTGATGATGGATAAAGACTTCTCACGCTGAGATGAAATCAAGATTTATATGCGTTGTTTCCTCACCCAACTTGTGGGAAGATCATCATCATTTAATTCTATCTCTGCGGCCGGTGATGGGCATCCAGAGAGCGGGCTATCAAACGGTGCAGTCAGCTGGCAAAATCCAAAACGTGCCGTTGGCACATCTGGAGCTTGCCGTCGCAGCTGAGGGTGAGCAATGGCTGCTGGCGGGTGGCCAAATTACAGGCAGAGACGCTTCAGGACTCCACAGCCTCCACCCTGGCTTCTCCTCGTTTAGATCATCATCATTATTTATTTGCTTATTTATTATTTTTTCCATTATGTGTGCTGTGTTGCATTTCAACAGCACTTTTTATTTTTTCCTCAGCATCAGCGTATTATCACACTGCGCTAGACCCTCGACCCACCTCTCTCTGTAGGTTCTTATCTCGAGCTGGAAATAGGCCCCAAGACACTTCATCAGTGTCCTTCACCCAGCTATCTGCTGCTCCCAACTTTTATTAAAACTTCAGCCTTTATCAGCTCCTGGGTAATTCAGGCATGACAAATTGGGCACCAGATGCCACCTCCATTTGAGGCCGCTGTACATCTCTTGCTCCCCTATCAAGACAATGGGAGGTGGCGGGCTGCAGCATTGTGGGATATCCACCTTCAGACCACCACATCAGGTTACTTCAACAAACTTCCAACATCCATCTGAATGCTGAAAACAGTGTGTGCTGTTGTCAAAGTTCTTTAGTATCTCCTCTACATCAGAGAGTTACTACATTCTAGATAACATTTCAACAACCAACTGTCAGCATAAGGCCCTTTTCTGGTTTGGTTCTAAATTGAAAAATAAATAATAAGAAAAAAGAGGCCTGAAATGTATATTGTTTAGTTTTTTTTCAATTTAATTTCTTGTAAAAAGTCAGTATCAATAAATATCTTAGTGGTCAAGCTTCCTTGTTGTCAGATGCATTGATTCGTTTCATAATATGTTATTGTTATCATACACAATATCACTTCAATACTGTAGATATAAAATATACAGACTATCAGGATTCATTTAAATGGTACCAGTATTGCTGCAACTTGTTAAAATGAATAGGCAAAATGAAAAAAATGTTCTGTCACGATATTGTTCCACCCAAAAATCACATTGGATGATGTTATAGTCGAGATATAAAACACAAAGATTTTGTTTGGACTGAGAGGTTGATATGGTGTTCACCTCTTTTACGTCTCCCTTTGCAGCAACGTATATAACACAGTAATAACAAAATTAAGTCAGTGATTTAAATTAGAACTTCAGTGCAAATAATGGATTGCAATCATAACAGAATCGCCTACGATATTAGGTGCAGTTAGTATGTCACTGGTTCCCTTACCTCAAGTCAGGTAAAAATTATCACTGTAATAAATTAATAAATCAAAAAAGGATCACGCAGCTGGTCAATATTTGATTATTGTAAAAAATATCGCATATGACAGCAAACATAGCAATATTCAGTAATATCTAATATCAGCCCGGGCCTCATAATAAATCAATTATAAATTAAAGATATAATACGTATTCAGTTACAACCCATCACTGGCTGTTCCAAATTTTGACACTAAGATTTGTATTTTTACTGCAAATGTATATCAGGTAGAAATATCGAGTGTCAGTCTCCTTGATTACTAATAATCAGTATCAGCCCTGAAAAAAACATATCGGTCAATCCCTAGACCTGAGCACAAATCCGTTTTTGTCTTGAGAATACGAGCAATCGTTAATAGCAGTAAATAAAGAAGATATTACTTATAGAGGATTGTGTTTCTGAGCCAGAAATCCACAATTAGCATCCCACGGTGCTTTCCAGTGCACTCATCTTGATGACATGGACAAGAAGAGCGCTGGACAGCTCATATTTACTGTCTCCTCCTCCTGCACATTTCATTTTGGGCATGTTTAAAGATAGGACATAATTTATGATGCATTTTAAAAGAGGGAATGTGGAGCAGAGTTGTACGCTCTGTTAAATAAAACCACAGCAGCGCCAGGATATAGAAAAAGAATCAGTCAATGCCATTAGTTCATTTATATCCCAGAGATTAATAATCTTGAGGGTTTCAGCTGACTGTGGCTCCTGAGACAAGACAATAGACGTCTACTCGCATGAGATAACCTCATTCTGAAGTAAAAAGGTTGTGAAGTTGACAGCATTCATCGCCCTGCACATATTGAAGCTAGTTGGATCAGTTACTGGAACTCTTGAATCGTATTCATGGCGGCAGGGACAGTATTCATGGGATATGGTCTCTACCTCGACCTGCACATCATCTGCTCTTCAGGGGATTCGGCGAGGGTCCTGCCTGTAAATAAGAATCCATGATAGAGGGGCAGCAGGCGTGAAGCATGAGATTGGAAACCAAAGGCATCACACTGGGCTGTTGGATCTTAGTGATGTTTAGCAACACATAACTCTACACATAGACCCTGAATTTGGCATGAGCTAGTACACACTCGTGCACACAGGGGCAGCCATGCATGTGAGCACTCTCTCGCGCACTGCATTACAGTGAACTCCCTCCTTCACAAACATACCTTCCAAATTAGTTCGCAATAATCAAAGCCTGCTCTTGCAAAGAGTTGTCGGTTCAGACGGGCGATGTGTTGGGAATGAAAAGTGCACCGACAACGCAGCATAGATCCACTCTCATTATTCCAACTGGGTTCCATTTTAATTTCTCTCTAACATCCACGTTTGGTCCATCCATGCCCAACACAGCGATGCTGGCCAAGATACCAGCTGTGTTTCAGGGCTAAAATGTGTTTTAAGAGCTGCTGCAGGATGGTAATGTGTTGTGCAACCTGCCAGCCCATGAGCATCCTGAGGCAAATGGGAGAAGCAGTGGTTAAAAAGCAGGCTTTTTTGGGCTAGAGCCAGGGAGTAATCTACCACATAAAGGCATGGCATAACCGGAGGCTATCATATGGGATATGCCTCCCACAAGACACAATTTTTTAGGAGACCTCCCATCATTCGGTGCCAATGGAATTTGGCACTGAAAGCCTCTTTTAGTCAATTAAGATTTAAAATTAAAAAGCACTTTACATCGCCGTGTTAAGTAAATTAGCAAACAATAGATTAATTTGTCAGTGATGTTGCAGCATCCCAGGCCCACGGCAGAGAAAACACTCGCAGGGAACGGGAAATGGAGACTGACCTGGAAGACAGCGCCGAGATGTGCTCCTTCTTTCACACATTTACCTATTGGTTTGAAAAATATACCAATTCCCTGGCTGAAGAGCCTTTCATTTTGGCAATTTGTTATGTCAAATAAGTTTGCTGGGCGAACTGGACTTGGGTACAGAAGCCTGTGATGAATAGTATCCATTAAGCTGGAATCTTACAAACCTTAAAGTGAAAACATACCTAAAACAAGAGCATCATTAGGAAAATGAGCAAAGACCTGAACCTGAAGTGTTTCTGAGCAGAGATGAATGATGGCATCACACCTCGGTCCATTATAGACTCTATTTATACACAGGGACACAGAGGAGCAACACTAGTTAGAGGCTTCTCTCCAATTAGGTTATTACTGGTCTGGGAGCCTTTCTACTCAAGGAAATTTCAGAATAGAAATTGTGTCTTTAATCAAGTGTAAGGAAATCTGTCATGGAATAGCTCACATTCATCCCGTTCATTTTAGTATGGAATCAAATAATGCACTTCCACATGTTGTACATAAATGATTATTCTCCAATATTGGATGGAAATAAATTGTCTACTGATTAATACAACTTCCATGCATTGCTATTCAAACCTGTGTGTATGGATGGCTGCAATGTCTTAAAAGGTGTTTAAAAAGATGTTTATATTTTTTTTTTCCCAGCATTGTATCTCTTCATATTGGATGATTTTGCACCATACATTTTAAATCCAGTTTCAGCATTCAGAATCAATGCAGGATGTAGAATGTCTTACTATAAGTGTAGAGAAAGGAATGGATGGTGGTGGATGGATTTGGTGCCAGACTGTCTGACATACTGTTACACCGAGCAGTCTTTATACTACTTCGCCTGACTTCCTCCTTTGCTGCCATGATAATAACTACAGCAACTAGAGATCTCTGCTGACAATAAATGCAAATTGTATTCGTAATATGTTGCTTAGACAGTCGACTGATATGGGTGTTTTTCTCATGAAGATGGTCTGACCATAACCACTAAGCCTGAGGCTCATTGTTTCCTACGAAGGTGTAACGCTGCCACACTAGAAAAAGAAAAATGTATCAGTATCGAGTCATGACATATATTACAACATATACATTTTTTTGTTATAACAGGACCTTTTCTGTTAAGACAAGATATTTTCCAAATCATTATGAAATACAAACTTATCACGTTATCATGAAAAACTTCTCTTATGCTATGCTGTTCATCTTGTTATATCGTGAAACTTTCACATTTTTTTTTTCTTTTATTCCACTATTTCTTTTTCTGGTGCAGCAGCAATATGCTGCCATTGAATCCTACTGACAGAGCAAACCTGCTTTTTTTCCTAAAACATCTTGGCTGGAGAAGATATCACTCAAACATAAAAAATAGTGCATTTGTTGCGGACTATTTTCAGCTGTGGATTAATATGCACTGGTGGATATTTATGACATTTACGTGGGATTGACCCAAAATGCACTACAGCGTGTGTGTGTCCATGAACCCGGTCCAACAGTGCGGTTCACTGCGGTTCATTCACAGAAGAATAAGGCTTTGGATACACAGACTTGTCAGCAGGATCAGATAATTTGGTTTTTCATGGCCTTTGCATGAAGAAATATATAAAATATAACTAGTCATATCCTTTAACAACATAGTCTATCCACGTCCCTGTTCTGAAGGGTTAGGTTAAAGGTTAAGAGCGCCAATGTGTTGCCAATAAAACACGGGGCTAATGTGAGGTATGGCGTGGCCCCTCGCACACAGCCTGAGTGGCAGGTCAGCGCACAGCCCTGGAATTCCCCCCGCGCTCCTCCTCATCGCAGGACATGGTGGCCTCACTTGAAGTCGAGCGAGGAATAAAGGATTGCCTTCTGTATTTTTTCATTAGACTTTTCTTTTGTTACTGAATACATAAATCCATTGTGGCAAGATGCAATATGTATCATGGCGCTCCACCTGCGGACGTCTCATAATGGCTGCCATGTCCCTCCAGTCAGGGATGATAAGTGAACCCCCCGTGAATGTTAATGATAGTGATCATTCTGAACCAGCCCGCCTCTCCGTCTTCTCTCACAGCCCGGGTGTCACACGCAGGGTGGCAAGGTTCAAGGGACTAAAATGAAAACAAACACTCAGGGAGATATATAAATAAATAAAGACAGGAATGAATGAATGAGGCTGAATGGATGAATGTACATAGCACCTGAGTAAAAAAAATACACCTTTGAAGAGGTGACCATACAGACTGCACCATGTGCAGACTTCCTGGATTACTTTAATGTTTTATGTTATAATGTTGAGTAATTATTGTGTCATTTAATGCAAAGTCCATGCTGCTGTAATATTTCTCATGCAGTAACAGTAATATGCTGGACTTATTTCATTATTTACGGGGCCAGTAAACACTGGGGAGCAGGTGGGTTCAAACAGATGTGGCTGTTTACATGACCGCAATAGTCTGGGCATCATATCTGGTCATTGCTCGTAAACAGCTTTGACAACATGCACACTTGCATGGCCAGACAAAGGCTTGACTCAGCTAATCGGAACTGACAATACTGAAAACACAATGAGCCTTTTTCTATCAAGCACTGTGAGTCAAATGGGAGATGAGCTTAAGTATCCCAATAATCTAGAACAGCACCCGTACAACAGAGATAACCTGGAAAGTGGAACAACTGCTGCTTGTTAGCAAAATTAAACAAACAGTTCCACGGTTTAATGTGTAACGGGAGCCTCATTTTAATCACATTTTTAGCCGACTCTCTGCAACTTTATCCTTCAGCGTTCGCTGGATTGTTTTGACCAACACAGCAGCCTCTCTAAGCAACACACCCAGCTTCAAGTAACAGGCAGGGGAGAAAGCAAACACAGAGTCCATGCCAGCTCATCCCCCGCTCTACATCTCACCGCTTCCTCCTTGTCTAACTTTGCCAAAGTCCTTGGAACTTGCCAAATCCGGTCATGCCTGCTTAGCTTGCTGGACTGATTGTGCCAGAAAAGAAAATAAGACACAGATGTATACAAACTCTTGGTGGTGCCAGTGGAGAGACAGCTAATGGCTTCATCTCGACCCTCCCATTGTAGCCGGGCACAGGTGGGGATAATTAGAGATCGCTCGCTCCGCTCAAAGTCGATTCTTTTCTGGTTGTGACAACCGAAAGGAGGCTAGGATGTGAGGCTACGCCCCCCCCCCCCCCATCATCAGCCTCCTTACCCCCATCACAGCCTTGGTATGAAAAACAACAAAGCGGCGGCCATACAGCTTCTCCTTTATAGTCCGTGACACCCCTGGACCCTGCCTACACCGGTGGTTTGTGTTGGCAACAATGGAGGAAACTCTGAGTTTTCTAGATAGACACCAAGAAACATCCCACTGGAAAACAAAGCTCCTTAGCAGACCTTCTCCTGTCAGGCAAGGCTATGTCATAGCACAGAAAAACCACGAGCAGCGGGACTCGGGGAGGGTTTCATAGCCAAGACTAATCTACCGCTCAAAAGACCTCAAGCTTGGTAGACGTGTAAAGTAAAAAAAATGTCAAGAAATGTAATGTTTTTCAGCCTTTTGAAATTGAATACTTTCAAGTGCACCATGAAAAACAGTTAGGTGTCTCAATCCAGATTGCTGCCTCATTTAATAATTTATGTTCCTGAACTCCAGATGTTTGAATGAGCTCCAGAGTGTGACCTCTGTCCTCTCTCTGGGAGACTCGTAATGAAATAATCCCGCATGAGCAATTCCTGATGCAAAGCGGAGAGCTATCATATAGCCTGTGTGCTTCAAAAGGCTCGAAAAGCCCTTTTTCCTCCGTTAGCCTGAGTGACAGCAGAGAGACATGTGTCTTCAGATGAGAGGAGGCGAGTCTCATTACGCCGTATTTGGTTGACACTGAGTGATTCAAGTGTTCCTGGACAATTCAGACACACTGATATAAAACACATTAAATGTCTTTCACAGCACTTTACCTGACACTGTTCATCTACGCTCATCTGTTATCCCTGACGAGCCGGCTTTTGTCGTTGCTTCAAGTCTGGGATCAGGACTGTGGTGAGTAAAAAGGAGCTGCAATGAAATACACAGAGAGGAAAAAAAAAATCTGAATTTGAGATCTTAAGATGTGAAATATCAAATCTCCCTTTCAATTTGGTTTTCAAAGACAATTTGCAACTTTTATGTTGCTCGTTAGAAGGTAATAATTTATCTCTTTCCCAGTGCTGTGATGCTGAATTGGAAATAAACAGCAGGTACCAGTGGACTTATACTTTTGTCAAATTTGATAGACCACATGCAGATAAAATCAAACACATACTGGAATACTAGCTGATACAGAGGGGTGTCTGACAAGGTAAACCGTCCTAAAAAATGATTTTCCTTGTTGCACAGTAATCACATATGACACAACATAATGTTATTTTGACATCCTGCGTTTAAAAAAAAAAGAAAAAAAGAAAGAGAGCAGCAACACAGGCAGGCATGTGCATGATGTACAGTTCCTCCAGGAGTGACAGGCATAGAGACATGATGACACATTGAACCGAGCAACCTGAGAGACAATCACTGTGACACTGACGATTTGCAGCTCAGTCAGGATGAAGAGGAAACTCCATCTTCCACATCAGCAAAACTCACCGAATGAAAGTTGTCTGGCTAGTTCCCAACTATTACACTATTTGACACTGTATGCCATGCAATACGTGCAACCACAAGAATAAATGTTTTTCCACCCCCTCCTGAAAAAAACAAAACAACAACTGCATTCTCTGTATTAGTCACTTACGGTTAACGTGAAGGTTTGTCACATGTCAGACTGGGAGAATTATCAAAAACCAACAAACCGAAGTCAGCACCCGGAACCGATACTTGTAAGTCCGCAGTCAGAAATTGTTAGCTTACATCTCTCCTCTTTGACACCAAGGCGTTGATCCTCATTCTTGCTGCAAAGACTTTGAGGTGAGAGTGAAGCGAGGATAGTGATAACGGTGGAGGCGGTGATACGGCAGGTGAGTGGAGAGGATGCCAAGCCCAGTGGTCAGCGGGTAACAGAGAGAGGGCGGCTGTCACATCCTGCTGACTTAGCCAAGACAGATGAGACAATCAGCAAGCCAAGGCCCGGACAGTTCTTCAACTCTGCCTGCATCCTGTGTTTGAGGGCAGCTTTCCACAACATCTCAAACCCGAACGCACCTTTCACTCTGCCGCAATGTGGAGGTGAGGCCACTGCTCAGGAATGCGCTAGAATTCTTGGAATCCAAAATCATGTATTCTGTTGATAATCATAATGTGAATTTTTTAGGCTGAATAAACTGTTTTTTCTTTAAATAATTCCTGTGGATCTAATGTACAATATTGTATCCAGTAATTTGCAATTTCTGGCTCTTTCTGTCAAACCGATGAAAACAAAAGATTTAGCTTGATGACGCAGTGAAGCATGGGATCATGGGAGCTGTTGTCATGAATCATTGTTGCATCATAACCAACACATCCTCATACCAAAATGACTGGGTAGGTCAACTGGCAAGTGATTCCCAAAATGACACAAATCAGCGTTCCCAAAAACAACTTGAAGCTATACAGTCAGTTTTATCAGTTTAGGCAGGACATCTACTTGGTCAGGCTAAGAATAACATCATGATTGAGTTAAAATAACTGGGTCACTTCTGTAATTTCAGTTACAAACATACCTACGTTACAAAAGGAACTTACATTTTGTTTTGTACATGATGTTTTTTAACTACTTCAGTGAGCTTGAAGAACTCGTCGTTTACTTTTGTTTCATCCTGGACATGAATTGGGGCATCCTGAATAAAGATCCTGTACTTAACCCGTCCTTCTGTTCCCGATACTCACTATATCGACTTTGCTCTTCACACAGCTTCTTCTCACTTCCTCATATACAGCTCTGATAATTACAACAGCCACGAGAGGTTCCTAAGAAGAGATGTAAATATGGTTCGTAATAAGCTGCTTTCAAAGTCGACCCATTTGGATGTTTTTTCTGATGAAATCTATCTGATGGAAAAACGAACTCACGTTACATTCAGTCTCATTTGCTGACTTACTTCCGCACTTTCCGACTCTCTCCCAGAAGTTAAGGCGACAGAAGAACAAGCGAAATGCACTGTTACATAAAACAAAATGATATTCTCTGCGTTGTTGTTGATATCACTATAAATACATGACTCAGCCAAACGTATGACAAAGGTCTAGTCGTTTTCAGATACGTCTTTATATATGTATCTTCAAAATCCTCTCTTCCATAGGGTATCATATCATCACCAGACTCAGAGGTCCTCTCAGCTCTATGTAGCGTTTTTCATTATGTTTTGGTTTTCTGGCCCTCAACTTTACTGTTTTGGTTGATACTCACCTCTGTCATTAACCTTGATTCAAGACACACCAGGCACCTGCTATTTTTTTATCTTGTCTTTTTTAAATTAAATATTTGTGATAAAACATGTACAAACTTTTACTCCCTGTTTCCTGACAGGAAAAGATAACAACTAGCATGGTGAACAATGTGAGGTGTTTAGGCGTCAAAGATCCAAATATTTCCTCTCAGCATGGAGACCACAACAGAGCTAAAAGGAGTCATCATTGGACTGAATGAATATTAAGAGTAATATTAACAGTCAATATTGGCCAATTACACAATTCTGTATAAATGCTAATGTTGTTCTACGGCTGCTTGATATGTAAATAGGCAATTGTTTGCTAACACGTGCGCTCTGTCAACTTGACAATTTGTTGATGTTGAGTTTTCAATTTCAACTTCTCTAAAGCAACCAAAACAAATAATTGAAATGACAAATTAATAATCATCATCGTAATATTGAATGTAAATATACAATATTAATAAGGTGAAGTTCTGCTCATATTTTTAACCCCATCTGTCAATGAACAATGTATACACATTCATAAATTAAATGCCTTTAACAGTAAGTCTTCCTTTCCTGTTCTTTCTCAGTGTCTTTTGAGGCACTAAACACACGGCGGTTAGTTTTCTTCAACCACAGATGTGTTAAAGATTCCTCTTGCTAACAGACACTGGACAGAGTGAAATGTCATGGCTGCATGTAAACCTTGGACCAGAGTAGAGGTATCATATGCAAAGGGTTTTATGGGGTATGTGGTCTTAACTTTGATAAACGCTAACATCAATAAAGGTGGTGTGAGACAGGGGCAACCAATCATGTAAACCGTTGTCTCATTTGTTTGTGGTAATTATACCAAGGTGTCACAATTAATTTGACAATGACATATTGATGTTTAAAAACACAACACATTGAACCTTAAAGCGCTGCTTCAGATGTACTCGCTGGTATCATTGCTGCTAATGATGCCTTCATGTGTCCA
>CAEMYA010000002.1:1596464-1629254 GCA_903131615.1 Diplodus sargus | reverse complement strand
AAAAAAAGAAAAAAAGTTTTTTGTGTGTGTCTTTGTGAGTGTCAAAAATTTCCTAAGGACCATGCTGGACCCCAGGCCAGCTTCCAGCCTCTTTCCTAATTGCATTGATTTTTAGCTCAGTAAATCTAGCTGTGTCACAATCTGCACTCCCCAGGCATGATGTAGTGCTCCAACGCCAGCCTGCACGTCTGCTCCCAAATCTGCTGGCTTAAAATCTGAACTGTAATGGCTTGATTAATGGTTAAATTAATTAATTGCTAAATGTATGCTAATTGTTTAATTGGTTGCCTGATCTATATAAGATCATTTATAAATTAAATGAGTTGATTTACAAAGTTTATTGATTAAATGTGACAATGAGTTATACGGCTGACTACCTGATTTGCAATTTTACCAATTAAATTCACAAAGTGTGGTTTTGCAAAGTGTGCCCTATCCAAGTGATCTATACCATACCTGACACTGCTGTACTTATTTATGAAATCAGACAGCTGATAATGATGCATTAATATTAATGCAAACTGTAAATTTTCATATTGCTCTGCAGAAACCAATCCAAGAACATTTGTCATTGTAAATCCATCCATATTTCACATTTTTAATGCAAATTAAAGTGGATGTCCTCGGTAAGGTCAAGTATCTGGGAGGAATCTGATTTTTTTGGTTCCGTGAGCTACAGGTGAATTATCTTGGGAAGACGTGTGAAGGACAATCTAAAGGAAATGCTCATGAATAAGCTGCACATGACTCTTTGGACTGAAACATGTAACACTATGTATAATGTGTGTGTGTATATATATATATACATACACTCTCTCTATACTCTCTGGAACACATTAATGGAGTATAAATGTAAGGGTGTCACAAGTGTTGATGCCTTGGAACAGCTCCATAACGTGAATAAAATATACCAAAATGTGTTCAGTATTTGTATTTAAGTGGCGGATGTAAAGGTTATCATGCTGCCTCCTCAGCTCTTTATTTCTGTTGAAATACAGCTAAGCTCATTTAGTGTTTAGATACCCTAACTTGCATAAAAATTTCAAAAGAAACAATCAATCGTAGTCTAGCACCATGGCATGGCAGTACACTCAACTTCCTGTCTGTTAATTACCATTTTAGTTTTTGGTTTCTTTGGGGCTGGATGACATGCAGGGATGATGGGAAATATGGAATCATGGCAATCACAGCCTATTTTCACTCCCTCTGCATTAAAACACTGGACTTTCCCTCCAGTGATTGAAATTTGCATCTCGTTTGTGACTACGAGTCAAGAAAGATTTGTTTTTGTGTTAAGTTACATAAGTATGTTAACCTACATACATGGTGTAACTTAATTACATAATGTAAGTGACACATGTTATGTGAATAACTGAATGTAGTTGTTGTCACCCAAAGTATAATCTTATCCTAAACCTATCCAGGAAGGTTTAGAGCCTCAACCTAACCAAGTGTTTTTTGTGCCCAAACCAAAATGAAACTGTGACGTATATATACGTAACATAAATCAATGTAGTATAAATATTCAAATATACCATAATCAGTTGTAATATGTCATCATATCTGAACTGCTTGTCTGCACCAGACATATCATATTATCTATTATTGCTTACTTGACCATGGAGCCCCTAAGAGTTTGGAGTGAAAACGGGTTGGCAGCCGTTTATACCCAGTTATTGGATGCTTCATATAAAGAGTTGCGATTCTTGACTAACAAATGTCTTTATATCTGCTAAAATTGTATTTAAGTGCATTATGAACTATTTATTGAATGTTTATCTACAGTGCGTGAATAAAAAATTATGCTGTGAAGATAATGGGTAGCCTCCAGTAGGTTTCATAATGATCGTTGTTCTGACTTGTCTGAACTTCAAAATGAGGAAAAACCATCTGTTGTTACCTGAAGGGTTCACGTCTGTCTGACCTGGAAGAGGGATTCCTGGTCTGTTGATCTTCCTGAGGTTTCTTTCATTTTTTCACCATTAAACCATTAAAAAAAAAAGGAAAAGGAAGCTTCCTAATCCAAACCAAGGACAGAGCATGTCCAGATTGTAAAACCCCTTGAGGCACATTGTGATTTGTGATACCGGGTTATATAAATAAAAACTGACTTGACTTGACTTGTCACTCTTTTGGTAATGGGCTCCCCAGCTTGAAGTTAGGTTTAGCCATCAATACACGACTGACAGATCATACTTTTTACTAATGCGCACTCATGTAAATATTTTACATAAATACTGTAGGCAATAAATAAATCGCTGGTCCAATCTAGCTTGCTAAGCTCAACACTAGATTAATGGCGAGGGTAATTTACAGCACTGAGCTACAGGAAAACACTTTCAAATAAGTACATGGACCTTGCGTGTCTGCCACAGTGCACAGGGCTGCCACTGTCTGGGATGGCAGCTTATGGAGGCCAAAGTGGGAAGCAGTGAGGAGGCCTACCAAATTGAAATATATTTAAACAAACTTCAGAACCTAGCCGAAAGAAGAAAGTGCTGGATTTGTACAGTTTCGTAAGCCACAGATACGTTAAATCCTGTTTCAGTCCACTTTTCATTTGTTGCTGCTGCAATAGGAATCATATTACATCCAGATTACCAGGTTGGCAAGAATTCTGCCAAGCGACAGTCTGCTGTTCAATTCCTGTTCAACTGGGCCGCATATTTTTAATGAGACGTTTGGACTTTTTTCTTCTGTATGTTCTGTTTGGGGTAACAACACGGCTTGTTTTCAAAGAGACGTATGGATGTTTTGCTTACTTCTCTGGGGCAACACAGCTGAGTATTTTTATAGAGACATTAGAACATTTTGCAGTCCACAAAACCATGTATTTTTTGCCGAACATGGTCTTTTCCTAACCCTAACCATGTGGATTTTCCGCCTAAACCTAACCACAGTGTTGGCAAAACACAAAACAGCTTTGAGTCAACATAACCAGGTATTTTAAGCCACAACACAGTCTATTCCTATCCCTAACTATGTCACTATTGTGCCTAAACCTAACCAGACCATAAGCACAGCATTGGTTCAACATGAAAACTGAAATTTGAAATGTAAAGAAAAGAAAAGTTTCAACATATCCTTATGAAATGAATTGTACAAGTTGAACATATCCAAGTTTTGCAGATTCATACAATGCCAACATTTATTGGCAAGTGGGTTTAAAAATTACAAGCACAGTTATGCCATTTAAAGCATTTATTCTTCCTCAACATGCAGAATGTCTTTTCACCGTTATTATCCATATGTCTAGTGACCAAAGCCTTGACATATTGAAGCTGGCAGCAGAATCAAAGATGATAAACATGTATGCTCAAAGACAGAGAAAGATAGAGAGACTTGGTCTGTCCATGACCAATTTGGCAATTTTATCGTGGTCCATGGCCAACACTTATATGTATAAAGCCTGTAAAAGTGCATCTTTGTCTGGACATACACCGGGAGTTGTTCTCATGCAAACAGATGAATTCCAAAAATGAAATCGAGGTTTTTCCCTGAATTCAGAACTGCCAAGAATCCTACCTTTCAGATACATTCATCTTCTTCTTTGTCTTGTCTCCCGCCGTCTGTTTATTCTGGCATTCATCAGTGCCATTACTGCCATGCCCGTCAGATCTCTTCGAGGGAAATGAAAAACAGCAGTCATTTTAAGGTGCAGGCTAAAGGTTAGTTCATGTAGTGGGAGTCTGGTGCATCTAGTGTGCTTCTCTCCCATGCTGGTGTGTATTCTAGTGCAATGCGCTGTGCATACCAGAGCAAAAAGCTGAGCAAAAGCTCATAAATTGCCTCTGAATTCGGCAGCTTGGTTTGAAAAAGGTTACTGGTAAAAGATGGAGTAAAATAGAGAACCGCAGCAACTGTTCTGAGACTGACAGACACACTGGGATTTGATTTTAAAGGCTGTCACAATTAGTTCTTAAAATGAACGAAAAGTGAAAAAAAAACGCAGAAAAAAATGTCCTCAACTCTGCACACCGCACTTTTTGCTCTTTTAAAATTCTTTCCATGTGAGAAAGCCACATTTTCCATCTCAAATGCCTCATTAGATTAGATCCATCCCTGCGAGTAAATGAAGAGCAATTAGCCCCGTTAAATCCTCCAAAAGGCCACAGTGGCAATAAAAAGGAATGATTGTACAGGTGGCAAACATTGTCTCGTCTCTGGGAGAGGAATGCACTTTTGCTAATGTCGGTGGTGTTGGTCCAGAGGTTACATGGGTAGCTTGTGGTGATTTCTTTTTTTTTAATTTTTTTTTTTTAGCTTTTTGTAGTTCCTCGGAGGTGATGAATGGCAATGGGTATAGTGCCAGTAGCGATGTCTCTAGAAGTAGCTTATTCTGTGCTGCCAAGCATGATTTATGACAAGAAAGGGAGGGGGGAATCTCTGACTTCACCATTTGCCCTCCTGCACTTTTCCATATCGTCCAAAAGGAGTTCGGGGGTATTGGATTGACACAAGCAACTGCACACATCTGGTTTGAAGATACAGCCCGGCCTTTTCCAAGCCAACAACCATTTGAAGGAAATAGGTGGAAATGGAAAAATGGAAATATGATGTGGCAAAGGAGGGAATAGTATCCACAATAAAGATTATTATTGCTTTTTTAAAGGTCCCACATTGTTGGATTTGTTGTCAGGACTTCTCTAACTCGAGAAGAATAATGTGCTCGTGAGCTTTTTCGAGTAAATGTAGATTATGGAGGGGATATATCTTTTACGCTTATGTTCTCACATACAGAAATATTGGTTGCTGACTTGTGATTCAAACAACACTGCTGAGTGCACGTTTTCTGTCGGGTGTGTCAGTTGAAATATTACTGCGACCTGACTGACCGGAAGATTTAAGTTTCTCAGAGGGAAATCACGTCAAATTGTGATGCATTTATGGTAGCAGCTAATCTAAATCAGCACTATTTTCCCTTTTTAAAAAGAAAAGCAGTGACATCAACTTTGACTTTTGTTGTAATATATTCATTGTAAGAATGTTAATGCACAAAATGCATTTCCACAATGATTTTTCCACTCTCCCTTCCGCTTTCTCCCTCTAAAATAGTCTCCTTAGCGGTAGGTACTTAGACCAGATGACTTAATCAATTAACCAAGAAAGCAATCAATCAAAATAAAAACAACCTTTTTTTTTGTTTGGTATAGAAAAGATGAGAAAAGATTACATTACCATAAGTATTATTCACATTATTACTTTATATGTTTGTTTATATATATATTGTTTATGTGATTTTGTTTTCATGAATGTTGAGTGTTCTGTATTGCAAACAGGCATTTACTTACCGCAAACAGAACGTAAATGTTGATCATGGACACGTTTAGTCATCTTCTGCGTGGAGCGGGAGAAGTCGCACACTGAAAGTATAAGAGTATTAAGATGATGTTACATTGCCCTTTGTGAAGATTTTTATGGTTTAACTGGACTCATACCCACTTGGTTGTGTTTAGCCAGCGTGTTTTTTATGTATCGCCGTGCATTTTTACAGTTAGGTCTCTGCTGTTTCTGAGTACCAAGGAGTGCTCATTCTGTACATTTGCATGTATGAACAGTTCGGATGAAGGCAGTGTTGTAGTGCTCGAGATCGGTCATTCAGATCCACGTCAAGATAGACTATGGTGTGGATGTTCTACACTGTAAATGTGGCATGTGAGTATAGGACTTGTGGCCTAGTGTTTGTATTCATTTGCTCTCGCCCTGCCGCGGTGTTCTTCAGTATGTCGCTCTTGTCTTGGTGTTGATGCACCCTGGTCTTCATGACTTGGTCTGATACATCCATGTGTAACAGAAGTACCATGGTGTTGTGTATTGTATTGTGTATTTCCAGGAGGGAGTGATTTGAAATACAAGGCCAACTTTTTTGATACGTACAGTACAATTTTTTGGTAAAAATCAAAGTAAGGGGGTTCAATGCAGGACTTTTTTTTACAGTCAAGTATTTTTATATTTAAGTATTTGCTATGGTACTTTTCACTGCTGGTAAATACAAAAGGTTGCAATTAAAAAAAAACAAGACAAACTTTATGATAACCGTCATTAATAAATGGTAAATGTAAAGTTTGTAGTTTATTTCATGTTAATATGCGAAAAATGCAATTTGTGTTATAAACCATTTATAAGGAAATTGTTTATAGTTAGGATGCAACTGATGATTGGTACTTTGTAAATAGTTAATTCACACTGTGTTGTTCACTTGTAAACAATTTTTGAATAAAACATGCCATTATATTATTAATGTGCATTAATAATTCACTAAAGTTTGATTTAACTATACATTTACCATTTATACTTGATGTTATGGTTAAGTGTTAACAAAGAAACTCTGCATTCTGGACATTTCTACCCAATGCTTTCCTGATTTCCAAATTAATCTGACGCAAAAGTCGATACAGGAGAAAGGTGATTGAGACGTGAACCTCGGGTCAAGTGCTGCATTCAAACTCATAAAAAGCTGGTAAATATTATAAGCTGTAATGCCAAAGAGCTCCTTATCCGCCCCATAAATGCTGCACTTGAACAGATTTGTAGCATTAAAGGGGAATAACCTCAGGCCATTAGTCCACTCAAACAGGGGTTCAAAATTTACTTTGGTTTGTTTTTCTCCACAACCATAAAGCTTAAACATCAAGTGACGTAGCTCTGAACAGTCCACTCTAATATACAGCAGCTATGATAAATTTAATGCTAATGATGCAACTTGAGTCTCAAGTAATTCTGGTGGAGCATTTTATTGTTAAGACATGCTTTTAAGGACCTCTGTCTTCCTAAATAATATTCATATAAAATCAATGCGGTTAAAATGTTCAAGGAGGATTTTAGCAGCATAAGGATGAATTAGACATTCAGAAACTCTATTAATTTCAGCAGTACACGGCGTCATATTTAGATTTAATAGAAAGTTTTTAATGAAGCAGATTGGAAAAGGGATCCTTGCCTCCATTACTGGATGATGGATAACTGAGAAAGGTTAGCACCAACTCATTAACACTCTCTTAAATTACGAAAGTACTTGGCGCTTTTTTTCCCCTCCACCTTTCATTTTTTCCCTTAAATGAGATAAAATAATATTGAGAGGATGAGCATTGAATCAAGTCCAACCATAATTAAATACACTGATGGGGTTAAAGTGTTCTCGAGTGCTGCTGCTGTTTGAAAATGTTGCGGTGAGTTAAGATTGTGTGAAGCACTTGTGTTTCAATCCACACGGCTGTCTGTGGGAGTGTGATGGATAAGTGCAGAGAACAGATTTGTGTGTTAGAAAATAACTACGCTTCTGTGTGTTGGTAACCCCATTGAATGATGTAATCCTGAAAAAAAAAGCTTTTTGGATTTAGGCATTAACTATTAATTATTTTTAACGTTGAACTGACATTATATATATATATACATATATATATATATATGTATATATATATATATACATATATATATTTTTTTTAATTTTCTTACTTTTATTATTATGGGCTCTGACAAATGGTTGGATAGTTGGAAAAAACAAGCACCATAAAAATCTCAGTCCACCACTTTACATTTTCATGTATGTGTTAACTGTCTTTAACACTTATAAGCCCTCAGTAGCTACAGACACGGTTATATTTCACATTTATTTTAAGGATAATAATATATTTTTGGTAGGTGAGACCAACAGGAACTGTGGCCTTATACAAGCTTCTTAATCAAATGATTTAAAAAAAGAAGGGAATTGATAAAGTAAAACAAATATTTACTCAAAAATCTTTACTCAGATTTAAACCAAAAACAGACCGGCACTAACACTAACTGGAGTTATATTGTTGGTGTGTTTGCAATGATGTAAGCTGCTGGTAATTGGTTTCATGTGTGTCTAATCAAGCCCTAGATGACTGAGTAGGTGCACCTGTGGTGTAACCTACATGTAAGGTGACCCAGAATGCAACCCTCACTCTGCATTAAGGAAAGTCCAACATGTTTCAAAATGTTTGCACTTTTGCACGCTATGCTATTTTGCATGTTCTTTCACTGTCTTCATAACCCTGTCGTATATGAAGTGGACACATTTGAGACTAGTCTGAATCTTTTTTTGTTCACTGTGTTCAGGTGCTCCCTTTATTCAAACCAATAAATGACAGAGGCAACTATTCAGTGAGTTCTTTACAGCCAATCCCACCATTTGGTAGAATGGGACACAACCAGATGGTTATGGTTAAGTTTTAACAAGGAAACTCTGCATTCTGGGCATCTCTACCCTGTATTATCCTGGTTTCCAGATTAATTTTCATAGGAGCACACAAGAAGGGGATAAAAGCAATGATGATAACTCAGGAGTAACACAGACGTTGCACTGCCCCAAGGTATCAGAGTGAGGTTTGTCAACATCCACAGCTATTTTTGTGGTTAATGTTTTTTTTGTGTAACCATCTTTAGCATCTACAATCTACTATTATGATCATTATTATCAAATCTATGATAATTAAACATTTTAAGTTAAAAAGTGTATTGTTAAACTGCAAAATATTCTGCCTAATATCTTTGTCACAAGGTTTGACTGCAAAACGTTGGTGTATGTTGGATGGTACATATTGTTGAGATTTTTTTACTTGGATGATCAGAAAACTTTGTACTCATTTTTTTCAGTTCCCGCAAATGATTGAAAAGCACATTAACGAGTTATTAATCAAGACAGCACTGCATATTGAGTCAGCAAATGGACTCACCAGCTCCAAATTCATATGATATGCTAAAAAAAGTGAGGCTTTGATGTTTTCTCTTTGTCAACTTTAGTATGTACATTGCATAAATTCAACCTGTCAGATTTATTCTCATGGCAGGTTAAGAACTACAGCAGATACACATGAGGGAGACCGGGGTAACGGAGCATCTGATAAAAATAGAGGTCATAAGGTATTCTTCATTTCGCTGAGTGCTACAGAATTGGAACCACTTGGGATGTTGGTATATAGGACACCCGCTGCTAAAACACCGCCATGCAGCACCATGATTACGACTTGATCCTTCCTCCACTGAAAGCTCACGCTGGCGGAAATCAAGTACCCCGAGGCTTACAGCACGCAGCCCAAGGCCTAAAAGGTAATAGCATGAAATATAGATACGGAGGTGACAGATGTTTACAGTGCGTCGCGAGATGGCATTGAGACACAACACAGTGGCTCCCTCCATTGGAGAGGAACCTGATGAGTGGTATAGTAAAGAGATGGAGTGATATAGGAGGTGCTCCGGCAGTGTTTGCAGGCAGATCATTAGGGCCCCTCTTTAACTCAACCCCCAGTGACAATCTATTGCTCTCCTCCCCTGTCAGCGAATCATTATGGTCTGATCATTAGTGACATCGCCACATGCCCATCACTCAGGCTGGTGCCATATTGGCAGATGAACAGCCTCTGCCCCAGGCCCACTAATCTAGAGACTTCAGACAGGGAGGATGAAGGAATGTTCGCTGAGCATCAAAAAGACTGGACTCACTGCCTTCACTCACATCAGATGCAGACTTCTCTGCACCAAGAGGGGAGAGATGATAGGTGCGATAATCCAAATGAAGTGCAGACAATTACTTTACACTTCTTGATTGTCTTTGATTTTGCATTCCATCAGTGATTTGCAAGACATTCTTTGCAATCATGGCATCCAGGAGTATATACAGTATAAATATCACATGTGAGCAGTGCTGTAATAAATGTACTGCGGTGAAAGTGAAATTCCCCCGTAAGAATAGTAAAAGTCTTAGAGTATCTAATATTAAATGTACTTAACTTACTTTTAATGAGTTAATATCAATAAGTGTTGTAATTTGAAATATTCAACAGATGCAATAATAAATGTCATCAAATAATCCATGACATGTAACAGGAATCTGATTACAAATGTATGTAATCTGATTACATAATCTCAATCTTTCACTACCAAAGCCCAGTTAAAACCCTGTAACTTCACTGACCCTAAAATCTTTATTTAAGACTCTATTGAAGAAAGACACTGAATATGCCAGGCTGTAAATCTTTAAAGATGATGCACCAGCTCTGGATGTTTATATTTGATGGGAGTGTGCAGCCATAAAACACGCAAAGTCCTGAGTTTTATTATATTTCACTCAGTGTAAACATCATTTAGCTTCAGTGAAGGGTTGATACGAAATATATGTGATCCTGTCAGACATCGTGGACTAAGATTATTTTTTCAACTTTAAAGTTACTCAATGGAAAAAAATGTCTTCAGGTCTTGAGTTGTTTTAATATATATTTTTTATAACTCAGTTTTCTATTCATCACTCAGGTTCGCATCATTTATCATTCGCACTGCCTGAAATCATAAGCAACACTTTTAAGTAGCACACCTGTTAAAACCAGCTTTTAGTAATTCAATTTCAACATCCACACTGCGGATTCCACCTTATTCCACAAAAAATGTTTCTTTTAAAGAATCAAGAACCTTGATTAGGTTGAAAACAAATTGCCTTTAGTGGCAGGTGGAATTCAAATGCAGAGTTCTCCTCTGATTAAATGCTTTGGTGCATGTAATCACACATCTTATTGGATCACTTTATTTAGCGCCCATGGAAAACAGTTAAGTCGGAATCTCTAATCACAATGATTTCAGTTGGACTGAAGAAATATCGTCCACATAAGCACGTATTACGCATTTAAATACCGTCAACAGTGCTTGCTTTTCATATTGCACGTCTCAGTGTGTTTATTTTTGTTGCTTCGTTTTGCTCATCATTTCACATTCAACACAGGCTATAATTAAAAAGCTACACGAGTAAAAAACAACAATGCATTCCAGTTCAACATGTATCCCGATACAGGCAGAAAAAAAGTAATTAGTTTTGAACATATTATGCGTGTTATGATTGATTTCATATGGAGGAGCTCCAGAGATGCTCTCAGCTCTACGCTGTATGTTTTGAGATGATGATGCAACAAGAACAGCAATGCTTGGCCTCTGCTCTGTGACCTGTAAATAATTGATAAATCAATTTTCTTGACTAGAACACCAAATAATGAAGCAGTGCAATTCTTATCAATTACATTTTCGTCTTAATTGTTGACTTCACTTAGCACAAAGCAGCACAGCGAAACACCATGCCATTTTTCAATTAAAAGGTCCAGATGTTTTTGGAGGCTTCAGTAGACACAGGCAGTTGTGAGAAATGCTTTATCTGCATTGTAATAATCACTAGAACATCAGCTCCAGGCTGCATTTACATACTCATGTTTTATTCCAGCCCTCTTTCTAATGCACCGCTTAATTATACTGAGCGCAGACAATGTCAGACCCCCATAGCCCCAAATTTATTATTGCACTGTGTGAAGCAGCAACCATCAAACCTAGTGCCCCTCATCACGACATACAGTACCACACTCTTCACTGCTCGCACACTATGAAATACATATTATGTCCTCAGTATTGAACTCATATCAAAATCTCTGAATCACTTTATTCACCCCCCCTCTTAGATTGTTAGTCGATTTCTTCAATAACTTTATATGATATAATATGTATTACATTGAAACTTTTTAACACATTCTAATGTCACAAATATCTTTGTAAAGTATTTCTTCTGTAAATCATGCCATTTATTCATCTTTTGTCCCCTTGGATTTAGTCATTCCAGCATCAGAAATATGCATTGAGGAGCAAAAACAGAGATATTTTAATGCAGAATATTTAGATGGGGCAGTCAGACTGTATTGACCCAAACATGCAAAGCAGGCAGTGTTTCATGATGTTGCTCAATGCAACAACAAGATCTCTGTCTAATGGCTAACTGCATGCTCATTAACGTCTATAGGACATGCAAATAATTGCTGTTGAGAGTTTGTATTCTGAACTGCACGTGCTGTTTTTCATAAGAAAGATTACATTGTTGTGAGATTCATAATATAAATTGGATTCGAGATGTATAATCATGAGATCTAATTACTTTCAAAGGCCAAATAGCAGTCTGTCATAAGGAACGTCTGCCTCAAAACTATTGTCTTGTTTGTTTCAATCATTTCCTCTGATGGAAACATTTCTGTCATGAGTAAACACTCACAACAGTTCATCATGCAGAGAACATTTAATGTAGCCTTCAAGGAGGAAGTATTCCGATCCTTTGGTTAAGTAAAAGTAGCAGTGCGACACTGCACTTACACTTACAATGCACTTAATCCATTGAAATACTGAGTGAATGTCAGTATTATCAAGTGTTTTTTAAATAAAAAATAAATATAAAATCATATAAAAAATGAAGGTACCATATAAACTCAAACTTATATATCTATATATATTTAGAGTATATTTGTCTTATTTCTAGTCAAAAATATCTTATTACCCTTATTGACACAATCACCTAGAACGTAGTATTTCTGTGAGACTTAATTCATTTTAACGAACATTGTTTACTTACTTATTTATAATTGAATTAGCATTTTCTTTTTCCAGTCTACTCATTTTGCTGAAGTTTGATTTTTGCCTTATTTCATGTATGACTTTATCGCTTTTGGAAATAAATTTATGTTCACTCGCATTTATCAACCTGACTGCAGCAGAGACTGGAAAAAAAGAAAAAGAACCAGAGTCTCTGGTGAGTGCTGAGTGCAGTGAGAGTTGACCTGAAATCAAACACATAGACATTCATACCCTCAGTACGTGGCTTTGCTTGCTAGCTAGTGGCTAATCTGACAGTTTCGGTGCAAATAGCTGGCATGAGTATAGCAAAAATCATAAATGATACCATGGTCAAACTTGCCTAGGTTACACAAGATGAACATTTGCTTTGCTAGCAGTGAACACACCATTAAACACCCACCACTGCTGATGACAATGATGCAGCGTGACTCAAGAACAATTGTTCACAGTCAAGGTCATTTCTTTAGTTTTATTATCGTTATGTTTAGTCTTGTTTGTGACTTATTTCCGCAAATTCTAAAGTTATAGAGACAGGTGACCAAATGAGATGCACCATTTGCTTGAGTATATTTATGGATTTCTCTAGGTCCGAACAATGCTGGAAACATTTTGGATAGTGAAAGTACACAACTCAACAATCTATATTACAGAGGTCTAGTCATTTTTAGATATTTTTATGCAGGAATCTTAGATATATTATGTGTGTAAGAACAGTGCATTTGTAAATGTTGTTACATTTGAGCACTGATTATTTATGATTTGTACACATTTGGCATCTGAAAGAGGAAACAATGACATGTTTATCCTTTTCTTTGTGGTTGATAAATATTTACCTCAGAACATCAGGGGGTTATTATTTCACCTGAGTTGATGTTCAGAGACATAAATCAAATAGACCGAGCAAACAGTTAAAAAACTAAACAGATGAAAAGCAAACCTCTCATCCTACTAACAGTTTTGCAGTTTTGTATAAAAGGTTGGTCCACAGTTTGGTTCTCATATCTTATATCCAAAGATAAAACAGACATCCTGGGTGCACAGTACATAGAAAACAGCTCTTACAGCAATACAAGCCGACATCTCCAGTTTGGTAAGGTCACATGTTCCGTTACAGTAAGCAGACAGTGGATAACCCCCCCTGTACATCCAACAACTGAGCCCTGCTGCACACCAATCCTTCTGAGCACAGTCAAGCATGGAAGAAATATTCTTATTTAGATGAGGGCTCTGCAAGGGGCATAGTATGGGATAACAGAAGGAGAATACAATGTAGTGTGGCATGCATTGAGAGTGACTCCAACACAGCCCCCTTTACAGAAGGCAATCAAATCTGGCAGTCATGTGTAAAGATACTTATCTGCCTGGAGAGGATCTCAACACCATATTTCTGCGAGAAATGGAAATCAATGCTGACAGCAGCATGTCAGTGTTATATATTCCGAACATCTGATCTCAATAGAGAAACTTCCTGCAGAAAAGGAGAATAATGAAGAGATATTCTGTAGTGAAAGGTCAATCCTACACTGTGAATAAAGTTAAAACAGGGCAGTGGAGATTTGCTTGTGCTGTAAGTGTTTAGTATCCTGATGAGAATACACTGATCTTACCATGTTTTTTTTTTTTTTTTTTTACACACTTTACATTCCACATTTCCTATTAGTTTTGTCTGAAATGTGGCTCCACAGATCAGATCTAACATATTTCTCTCTCTTTCTTCTGATATGGTTTTTCAGATATGTTGTTGTACCTTGTTCTCTTGACATATCTGTAAATTCAGTGTCAAAACTCACCCTGGCGTCGCCTTCTGGGGACTCATGAAATACGACAATACTCGAGTAAAGAGAGACTTTGGCACGGACAAAGGCACTTTTTATGAGCTGGTATTCCTGCAAATGTGGAATTATCGCCCAACCAGCGGAACGACTTCACATTTCCAGCAAGCGGCGTTAATCAGATTTTCCCACTAGAGCTGTAGTTCATTGTCATTGCTAATGGAGCCTCCTCTGCAGGTTGTTGCTCTTCACTAAATTAGTGTGAAGCCTTATCCCAAAAACATTGACTAATACTGCAGTTAATCTTAGAAACTCTCAACTCCCGTGAAAAATCTCATCTGGAATGACACTGATGCATCGGAGCGTCGGCCCGCATTGCATTCATCATGTTCCTGACAAAATTAATCTTGATAGACTGAAACCAAATTACACCTGAGTTCACACCCATTGCTCACCACAACCGCTGAATAAATATTTATTGATGATATTTTCTTCTGCATGTGGTGAAGTTGTTTTCTGAGGATAAAGATGAAATAAGAAAAAAAAAAAACTTTCAAAACAAAATGCAGAATATTTGTGCTGGCTGATGAAGAAGATGCTCCCTGGCAAAAAAAAAGAGAGAAAAAGGAGCCAGGGGCATTTCCTCAAGGTGGAAGACTTGAAAGTCTTCACTGAAGGCGAGTCAGAACTGAACAATTAAAAGCTCAAACACTGCACTGCGCTTTCACCATAGTGGATGTTGCCGTCATGAATTATTTCTCAAGTAAAACTCGCAAAACTTAGACAAAGTGCAAAGTTTATTTAATGAAAAAAACAAGTTAGCAGAGCGATAACTGTTGTACTTTTTGTCACTGCATGCTGCCATTAACGAACATTTTAATCGAGTAGCATTGGACATGATTACGGTGCCCATATGGCAATATTTTGCGAATGTTTTCAATTAATCCCTTCTACAAACACTACCATTTTATTTGCAGCCCATAATTTTACATTATTTTAAAGGATTACGAAACCATCAGCATTCCCGTTTAAGTGGCTATGCAAATTGTGTCTCTCCCCTCTCTGTGCGAACGGGGCTGAAAAACACCCATCTTTAGCCCTGCCAACCAAAAACAGACATGCACAGCTCACGTTATTTATCTTCCAAATGAACTCATTTTTCACCACTAATTAAAACATGTTGAGATGAGGAGGAGAACATGGAGGAAGGGAAGCATTTGTTTGAGAACTGCACAGTCATTCATTTAGACACGTATGTTTGGCTTCTGTTTAAAGGAAGCAAAGTGATGTACGAACACAGAGCAAGTTGTTGTCACTAATAGCGACAGCGAGTCGTTTGTATTGTCGCCGTGACGCTGACACACCAAACGGATTGACAGGCTTTAAAAATATTGAGAGGTTTGCTAACCTTTTCGGTCGCCATGTTTTAAAATAGATCATCCCGCCGCCTCTTTAATGTACCTTAATCTGTTATGTACACAGCAAACCAACAAAAATATTTTTAGATGATGGGTTTTTGTCATTTTATGGCTTTGTGTCTGTGATTAATTGCACAAAAAGATGGCATTTCACAAATCATCCCTTTAATTAGTCTGCTAGCATCAGGGTGACGACGCTGCCTCTGTCTGAAAACACGGAGACGGGGCTCGAGGTACCAGCCAGAGCTCCAGCAGGGGCCGGGGGCCGTTAGGGGGCTTTGAAGGGGGGGCGTTGGTGGTGGTGGTGGGGAGGGGGGTGAGGCAGTGCAGCCCCAGGCAGCCTGTGCTGCACACCCAGGTGCTGTTGTCAGCTGGAGTCCTGCTCCAGCTGCTCGCCAAAGATTGATTTAATTATTTCCATTCCCTCTGTCCCTGTATTTCTTAAATTCTTTGTCTTCTCTACCTTGTTGCCTTTTGGCTTCTCTCTCCGCCGTGACTCCGTGGTGATATGAAAAGCTAAAGGTCTATTGTTGTCAAAACAATGCATGATATATATTCAGATCTACGCATTTAATTTCATGCACATATAAAGTGCCGCTCTCTCTCTCTTCCTTTAAAGCAGCTCGCAGAAATTGAAAAACACTTGATAAGTCACATTTTCTAAGCCAAATTTTGACTCGCGTATCACTTAATCTACTTCCTTTCATTCGCTTCATTTTCACACATAATGAGACAGATTCATTTTATAATTACAGATGTACTGCATTGTTACAGTCCATAAGTGCTGAAGGAGATTTCGGCTCCGCTCGCCGAGTTTGAGGTCGTACGACTCGTGTTATCAGTTCTCAATGATTTAAATGACCAAAGTTCTTTTTCTCTTATCTGATCTTTTAAAGGGCAATGAAAAGGCCCATCTTTTCACTGAAACCCGTCCTCAATCACTGTTAATGTTAACTCCGTGTACACATAAGAGGGTTGATAAAGAATCATTAGTCTCGTTAATGGAATCACAGGTCCAATCCCTCTATCCTTTTCTATTGAAAAGCGCTCTTCATTTCAAAGTTGTTCTGCTTTATTAAAGCTCATTACCATTTCTCTTTTAATAAGCACTCTTTAAAGTCATTACCTGCAGTGGAGTTAAAGGCTCAGCTATTAAAAGGTTACTTTAATGTGAATAATGGCCTCCCGATATACTCAAGTTAATTACTATTGGATACTGGATCTAGTTTAATCTAATGCTTAAACCTTAATGAAAGATATGTCACAGTGCAATGAAATGGCCCAAAAAATGTCCCTGATCAACACAACTGTTTGTGCTATCTCCCCTCACACAGCCAACATTCCACCATCTTCAGCCCCTTCCGATACTTTGAATTGCAGCGTGCACTATTTTCTCAGGATATCAATAGACACATGGTTAGCATGGTTAATTGCAATTGAAGTCAATCTTATTAACGTTGTCTTCATCAATCACTTTTTTCTAACACACTCAGTTACCGCTCATTCCTTTTATTCCTCTGGCAAAGATGTTATGATTTTTCATCGTGGAAAGCAAACATGCTGCGCCATGCTACAGCATAATGATGCCGCAGTTCTTAAACACTTCCAAAAGATTTGTTTTACATTTATATTTAGTTTTCCTTTTCCAGCCTGGAAGAACAATCCTGACTCCTTTAAATTACATTCATGCATTACAATCTACAACAGTAAAAACACCTTTTAGAGGCGTAATGCTGGTGCCAAGTCGCAAAACACTTGATTCAAATAAAATGTTGTCCTTGAATATCTGTCCTAAGACTTTTTGGAAGGGTACGTATGGCCAGCACTTTGTTAAAGTGGCTGTAATCAATATTTTTACATTAACAATAAATTACATGACTACTTGACTGTGAAAGGCTCGTTTTCCCCCACGGTGAATCATCACCGGACTCTGCAGTTCCCCTCAGCTCTACAAAGGTTTTAAGTGTCTTTCAGCACATTGTTTTGATTTTTGGCCAGCAGCTTTACTGTTTAGTTTCACTCTCATTGCTCTCATGGTGTCTTAGCAGCAGCAGACATTTGTTTTCAGTCAAATGGATCCAATACCCAGCCCAGGTAGCAGAATACAATGGTGGCATTCTACATTTCTGTAAATCATTGATATGTTAAGTTTCGTATGTGTCATTTCACATTTAGATCATAACCTCCTCGTTTAATTGCATGTCGGGTAAAGGAAGGGGAGATGACAGCGACCTACCATTTCAACGTTTGTAGGCAGGGAAGCTAGGATATTTTCAGCGAAATGTGGGGATGTTTAGAAGCTTTTTATGAAGATTTTATGAATTTAAACATATCTTCTCCTTTGTGTTTTTTGTGTCTAAACCTAAGCAGAGCACAGGGTTTTCACAAACTGAAACTGAAAATTGGAAGGAAAGAAATGTTAAGTTTAAAGATACATATAGCCAAAATGTCGATGTAATAAATATGAAGCGTACACATTTACATGCGTGTCGTCTGCAGAAGCATACAATACCAACATTTATTGTGACGATTGGGTTACTACAACCTCGCTATACACTACCACCCCGGCACCAAACCACAATGCATCGAGAGAGTAAACAGCTAAATATGTGCTAAGTATTTCCCTCAGGATTTGGTGAGAGCAAAACAGAGCCAACAGCAGAGTGAATATTACATTTGGTTCACTGGAACAGAACATCTCGACTGAGCATAACCATGTTTCCCTCAAAACAGTACAGGGACCATAAATTGTGTTAGGGACAGGGTGGCATTCAAGGCAACAAATTAATACAGAATGAAAGGCCCATCGAGCACATCAAACATTAGCACATATTTGCAGGAAAAACTGTAAAAACCCAGAGAGTGCACGTCAAATTATTCAGCGCTCAGAATCCTGGTCCTGTAATGTGACACCTTTGAACTCTGTGTTATCCTCTTCTTTGGGGGCAGATGATGAAAGCTGACCTCTCCATTTCAAACTGTTTTAATTCACATGTGAGAAGCCTAATTGCGGTGATCTGCACAGGAGGCCAGAGGTAAAGGCTCCTGAGAAGCATTAACCTTGAGAACTTTGTGCGGTACACTTTCCAGAGGAATTGGTGCTGCAGCTTGGGGAGAAAATCGAGAAATTTGAAACAACATTTTTACCACAGACATCTAGTCAGGCCGATGTAAATCCACAACATATATACCAGTATCGCCGAAGCAGAACCCAAACACCTTTCTTCTCCTAGCACACTCTCTAACTTCCCACTGGCCCTCTTGGGGATGGAACACATACACTGTATAATTACTGAATTCCAAGATACTCTTGCTGACACACTGGAAACCTTTCAAATCAGCAGTTTTCTCTAATTCGCATATATCATCACAAGAGAAATAATTATGGCAGCGATGATATCACCGGTTAACAAATTACATGTAGTCCTAGTTGCTAAAGAGCAGATTCGCTTAATGTTTAAGATAGAGAAAAAGAACGCATCACTCTGAAGCTCCATTTTTATTTTTACTGAAGTGAAATATGTGTCGGATTCATGCACAGAATTAATGCGCACCAAATGCACCACATTAGCATTTTCCAGTGATACGTTTCCCTCTCTCTTAAGGTCATGTGGCTTTAACGGGAGGCTTAAGTAAGACTCATGTGCATGTGTATGACCCATTTCATAAATCCCATCGCCTCCTCAGCGAGATAGTGGATACTAAATGTCACAAACCAGTGGGTCATCTAATCCCTTTTCCTCGACAAACTGCATTAAAACAATGATAAGGAATAAGCAGCGGTTGTGTTGGAGGGCTTCACCGTGCTAAAATACTCTGATGACAACAAACATTTTCCATCATGTCAACAACAAACGGTGCATTCATTAATGGGTTTGTTGAGATGTGGTGGACAGATGTTGTTGTAGTCGTTGGTCTCCATGCTTGACAGGTTATTTGCGGAACTTCAATGTATCTTTGAAGCCCAGGGGTCGCCCACTGCCAGCCAAACAGAAATGGCACTGTCAGAGAAAGGATGGACAAGCGACTTCCAGCAAAGAGCGGCATGATGAAAAGACACAACATTGTTTCTTGATCAAGAGCACGAGGCTTCTGTTGCATGGGCTTTTAAGATCAAATATTTCAGCTGAAAATTGGCTGTAGCGCGGGCTGTATGCTGCTGTACTTCATAAATATTGTACTGCATGTTTCACATGAATGCCTTGCTAACAAGATGAGCGGGACACAGACAGACATATTCACCTGGAGATGTTTGAAGAAAGCTGACAATAAAAAGTGTAATCTTGTGACTTCATAGAAGCTAAAAATAAAGATTTTTTTTTTTCTCTTAGCATTTATTAAAATGCTCCTGATTACACAGACCAGACTGACTGCTGAGATGCACCTGATCTTCCTCCTGCTTTCTTTTTGTTTTCGTTTTCCTTCTCTTTGAGCTCTCCATACAGGACACTTAAGAGGAAAAAAAGACAGCTATTGGTGAGTACGGTCACATTCCCACCACTGCTTGTCAGCACTCCAACATTAATGAACTCACCGGTGAGCTGTTAGGTACAATAGGATTATTTTCTCTCTGGCGTGTTTTCATAGACATAAAGGATGACAAATGTTTGGAAAGGGGAAAAACAACTGTCTTATCGACTGCCTGACATTTGCGTCGGCTTGTCAAAATGAAGCGTTCAAAAGTAAACCTCGTTACTGTAAAAGGAATTTAAAGTTTATATTATAGGAGTTTGTAACTGAGATTCTTGAAAAAGTTGTAAAAAAAAAAAAAAAAGTTATTTGGGAAGAGTTACTCCACTTTTATATACCGTCATCTTATCCGAGGTCAAAATGCAGCAGAGCCTCCTGCTGATTAGCTTAGTTTAGCACAAAGAAGCTAGCCCGCCCATGTCCAAAGTTGACAAAACACCTCTAAAGTGCCCTTATTAACACATTACACCATGTTTTCTTGTCTTTCGGCAAACATGTAAAAACAACACCCTTCAACCTGTTTTAAGTCTTTGTGCTAAACTACTGTAAACTAATCTGCTGCAGGTGGTAGCTTCAAGCTAACTGTACAGACATTAGAGCTGTATCTATCGTCTTATCTCACTCTTGGAAAGAAAGCATCCTCGTTTCATGCTTTACTGACAACATCAACTATTAAACCCAAAGTCCTAATCTTGCGGGTGCCTTGAAATAAGGCACCCTCAACACATTTGCTCTGAAAACTGCATTTATTAATCCATTCTTAAAAAAGAATAGGAAGAATAATCTCAATACCAACTATGAACAACCCATACCCATATCAAACCTCCCATTTATAGTGTTGTAAGTGTTATAATTGAAAAGGCTCTCTCTCAACATTTCAACACCATAACTGGGAGACTCCTCTTACATTCTTAATTGACACCGACTTAAACGCATTCAGTGAAAAAGTTTCAGTCTTAGTATTATTGTAGCTCGGTACTGCATTTGACACCACTATTATATACAGACTTGAATAATGAGTGGGGCTGGTTTAAATCCAATTTGAAGAATCAGGATTACTTTGTGTCGATCAGTTATTACAAATCTTTGGATATGAAAATGACATTTAGCTCCTCAAGGCTCACTCCTCGAGCCTCCTCTGTTCAACATCTACATTCTCTCAGTAGCGTAGAAAGAACACAAAAATACGTTAGACCACTAACCAGGCCAAGATTTGTGGTGTATTCATAGATTTCAATTTCAATAGCTGCATTGGACAATTGCAAAATCAGCCTGCTATTACCTCATGAAAGAAGGAAATGACTTTTGTCTCAGAGAGATGTAGGAAGACTTCACCATGTGTTTATCTTTTGTAGACTTGACTACTGTAATGTTGTGTTTACAGCTTCCTTTAAAATGTCGGCTGATTCAAAATGCTGCTGCTCAAGCCCTACTGAGACAGAGAGTGGCTCATCACTACACCGGCCTCCTGTGGAGTTGCACCTCAATTTTCATTCTGCTGTTTTATCCTGTTTTAGCCATTTTTATCTCCTACTTTATTTCAAATCCAATTTGAATGTGTCTTTTTATATTGTCTATGTTATATTGCCTTGTGTTTGTCCTCTCAGTGCTTTTTATGTCTTATGTAAATCACTTTGAATTACCTTATTGTTGAAAGGTGCTATACAAAAAGATTTGCATTGCCTGACTCGTGTCAACTAAGAAAAACATTTGACTCTAACTTTGGACTGTTCCACTGCTGAAAGCATCCAAGCATGTTTTACATGTACATGAACAATATCCATTACGTCTCCTTCTGCTATTGTTTTATCATTATCTTTTTTTTATCAAAAAATGTTCTGTTTGTCTGCAACCCGCCATTCTTTCATGCCCCACAGACTTTCAATGAAACAACAGTTTTAGATAAGACATGCTATTTTGGAACACTGCACATACTACATTCTTTCCCTCAATTGGGAAGAAGAGATAGTAACATCGCGCCTCCATAAGAGGCTCATAAAAATAATGAAACTCTGATGCTAGCTGCTCTCCCTGCTTCCACCAACACTACATTTGAACTGTATGTCGACAAAGCAACAAAGTCATCACTATCTACAGCGAGCGCCTGCATTTTGCTGATGAATGGAGAGCCCTGCCAGATTACTTGATTTGATAAGCAGTACAACCCATCGGTAACATAATACATCACAAATTGTTTTGTCAACAATTTATGATACCATTTATCAAATGACCATCGCAGTGGGCTGAGTTATGGTGTCATAGCTGGCATAATGTCAATACTCAAGCTGAGTTGAGGGCAGTCTGGCCACAGTGATTTAGACACGCAACACTCTGACCTCTTTGGAGATTTTTCTCTTCATTACCAGACAAATTGATGTTGAAGGGAGAAAAAAGTTGTAAAATTTTATGTTTAAATCTTTACAATTAAATATATGAAGGAGATAAAGCAAAAGAGATCCGAAGTCGATGCTGTGCAGGGCTGCTGCACTTCGATGAAGACTTCAGATTAAAGAAATGGGCACACAGTTTAGCTTTAATTTAAGTTTGACTTTTTGATTAAGCAGCGTATGTCCAAAGAATTAACACTAACACAGTTATTTCAGCACTAGTTGATATTTACAGTTGCATGAAAATCCTTTTACATCTATTTGTCCATTTTTCTATCAGCTGATCTGCATCAGTGTCATGGTAGAAACAAGATGAGCAAGTCCCTTTCCTCATCCCAACTTCCTTCCTATCTTTTGCTACATTAAAAAGGTCTTAAAAACATCTGTGAAATGGTTGTGCATTCTTTTTTTTCAGTGGAAGCACTGCAATCAAGGTCTGATTTTACTGCGCGTAGAGAATCAATGTGGGCTGCAGCCCGGATGACAATTAAAATGTAAGGCCTTAAAATGCCTCCTCAAGTCAATCCCTGTCTCTGGTATTGACCACAGTATATGGCCCGTGTCCAAGCCACCAACACTCGCTAGCCAATCTTAAAGGTTACTGCAACCACTACATGTACCCACATTAGCAGGACACTCACCTCTCTGGGTTTATGGCCTGTGTAATAATTTTAAGCAAAGAGAGAAGTGCATTCAGTGGAGACAGTAACAGCGAGAGAGTCGAGGGAGGACAAGTATAGTATGATTGATCGCGGTGAGCAGTATAGCTGTGTACCTCTCACCTTCCCCCCCTGATTACTGCCTGCTCCTGATCTCTCACATCTGTCTTGACTTCCTAAAGATACAGATTCCTTAGATATGATACTTTTCACTCCTGGGATTAAAACTTTGTCAAAAGATTGACTTTTGAAGGAACATCCTGCTTTGAATTTGTGCGGTTACACACATGGACGAGGTGCACATCGGAGTGGCTGAGGTTACAGCAGGTGTGGTGTATTGAGAAAGTGCGTTTACATGGTTATATTTTGTTGGAACAGGTACTTCTCCTGTTTGGATGTTTATGAGCCGTTCCAGACCAACAAACCCAAAACAACCTGCAAAGTCACCCCTGTCCCACGAACATGTTGGAGATGTATCAACTCCCTAATTGTGCGTTTAACATTCTTAACAGTTTATTAGTTTACCTCCCACACTAACACTTGAAATGATTTAATAACTGCAGGGGGAGTTAACAACGCTCATTAGCAGATGCAATATTTCTTACATTGTTATCTACCTTTCAAGAACACTACTGAATGTGCAGTCTGTGATTGGATGTTACCATGTACTGTACTGAAATTTAAAGATTATTGTACTTTACTTTTTGGATGCTATATAATTTACCTCCATGTAATTCAAAAGACAATTTTGCCCTTTTAATTTGTTTGACAGCAAAACACACGATCAGCTCATAAAATGTGACACATTTACACATAGATTACTCAGTTGAATATATATGTATATATATATATATATATATATATATATATATATATATATATATACATATACGTATATATGTGCTCCTTCTTTACCAACAGTTTAATACTGATGCTGATCACAAGCTTATGACTTTAGATACTTTCAGTACATTTCAGTATAATCAAAATCAACTTGATTTGCCAAATACTTATGTGTACAAGGACAACAAAGGTTTATCAAATTAAATGTACACAAATATGTGACAAAATAAGTGTGTGTGTGTATACATGTGTATTCATATATACGTACACACTGTATATAGCGTACCAGTGATAGTACTATTGCATGCAAATCATCAATGACCAACAACATATAGTAGTCAGACAATTCAATAGTGAATGGAAATATACGTACACTGAGTGGACATACATGATGACAAGTACATGTTAAAAAGTGTGCATCTCAAAGGCGTTGTATGTAATAGTTAACCGGTTGTCAAATTCACACTCTAAACAATAACTGCCTCCAACAGTATGTACCATTAGTTAGCACATTTAGCTCAAGTCTGCAGGAAGACTGCCAGTATTATACCCCAGTTTTTTCAGCTGCACAACACAGAACATCCGGGTACTTCCATACCTAGTAAGTCAAGCTTTTTAGCTTTCAAAATGCCACTGAGCAGCTTTTCATAGAAATGGATAGTGATCAGTCTTCAACACTGTGTCCAGATTTAATGTCATGTCCCTGATTTAGTCATGCAGTTGACTCTGCCTGGACTGAGAGCTCAGAACACCGGAGGATTGCCGGTGAATGCTTGCGGGGGGGTAGCGCTCGAATGGACATCACGACCATAGTCAGGCTGAGCAGCCTCCCAGCGTACGTGGGACCGAGCACAGCCTCTGAGACCAACGGAGGCCAACTTGACAACTGGGATCACTGTACCGAGGTGATTTACAGGCGCTCCAACCAGGACGCTGAATCCAAGGACGACGAAGAAACGGTAGGTCCGGGGACTGGGGAGGGGAGAGAAGGGAAGCATTAGAGGCGTGATAGGGAGGTCGCGCATCAGTTAGGATCAGCCCCCAGGTGCCAGGAGCCAAACCCCCCTTATGAGGCACTGAGTGGTGTTACCACACAGGACGGGCTGAGGCTAGCAGATTAACACGCTGAACTCCAGTAGATATCTCTGTGATACAATACATTTTTTTTGACATGACATTAAACTTTTTTGTTGTTTTGTTATTACATATATATTGCACCTCTGAAAAATTTAGGATTGCTAATCAAACTACTGAATGCTCTTAATTTGTAGTGGTACTGCTACTTTTTCTTAAGTTAAGATCTGAAACTTCCACCACTATCTTCAATACACAATTCCTGATACTTTGAACTTCGAATATTGTCTCTGAAACATGCATCTGAATACAAGGCACCAGTCCTAGGACGCCAGTTTACTAAATGAAACCAGATCTGACAAAACGCCCATGCTACCTCTCCCCGCTTTCACATGTGCGACCGTAATGAAGACAAAGCGCACGCATACCAGCGACAAATACCAGGAAATAAATAAGAATAAAGTATCCAAACCGAATGAAAGACTGTTCATAATTGGGTTAGTAATGTCTCTGGCACCGTCTGCTCAGTCATTTCCTCCAATCTCCCCGAGCAACAGGGCATCACACAGGCGACACTCAAACCAGGAGCTATGTCGCTGCCGTGTGACAGGCTGCCTTCACCGGGGCTCCAGCGTTCTTTCAGCACGCATTCTGATGGAAGGCAGCCGGGAGAAAAGACGAGCATCTTCCTCAGATGTAAAATGCAGCGATTTCACAAATCTTTTAATGATTTGTGACCCCTTTGTGGATGGCGAAATTGTGAAATCATGCACCCATAACTTCTCACTTAATCTGTATTACTCTCATCACAACAGAGCAAGCCACTCTATCAGTAAATGCTAATCTCCTAATTAACAAGCTAATTAGGCAATTACAGCTTTGCAGAAGGATGCCTAAATGAAATATGACAACACAGTCACTTTCTACAGCACCTGTGGGTCTTTTCAGATGTCACAATGAGAAGCATGATGACAAAGTGTTGTCTCTGCACTCATAGGTGCTAATTCTCATGCCTCGCTTAGCTCGTTTGTAAAAATATTGTCATTTTATTTAACCTAATGTACAGTGCATGTGGAAACAACTTGTCAACTTACATGTAATTTATTTGTCTTCAAATGAAGTGACCTGCAGCATTTTCCGGGCATTATTACAGCACTGTAATTTCAGAAATGAAGTGCACAGAAAACAGTGGCTAGCACAACCTCTTGGCTATGTAAACAAGGTTTTGTGAACTGGTAGCGCCACAGTGTCTGACTGTAAGGAGCTGTCACATACGGAAATGAATTATGTTGACATATGGCTGAAAACAACGGTGAATAGTCCCGCTATGCAATGCAATGAAGAATCATGCACTGCAACAGAGGAGAGGAGCCGGAGCTGTACCTTTGAGCCCTTCCTGACAGGTATGTAGTGTGACTTGACAGCTCAGTATTTCAATGATAAATGCAGTAGACCTGGGACTCCCAGTCACTAAACTCAAGAGTGTGTTGCTCCGATACTTCAAGGTCAAATGACTGAGCCGAACCACACAGACCGCTAAAGACAATCTGTACATTATCTCACACATTCACAGCCATGCAAAGTCAAAGAGACTCGAGCATCAGTGATGTCCTCATGTGGCCTTTTAATGACAAATTAAACACCTTAATCCTGAAACATTATCTTAATATTTCTGTGAACACAACTGTCAATATTAACCTGTTTTGAATACCCTCTTTTAACTAAATGCACTACAGGTATTGTGTGCTATTCCTCATTTATTTTTGGACATCTATGACTCATCCTCATCCAGTGACTCAAAACTTAAGACCAGACAGGTAAAAGCAGGGAGGTGTTTTTTTTTTTTTTTCCACTTTTCCTAGAAAGATAATCAAAGGTTTTTCAAAGCACTGACTCACTGTATCATGACCTCAGTTGAACTTCTGTCAGTAAACGTTGCTTCCGTTTCTGAAGATTAATTAATCCACTCATGAAGATGAATCATGATCTATTATTATGTACTGGGGGACACAGTATTTCACAGGATCACTGATTAATACCAGGACAGGATACGCATTCATGGATATGCTTAACTAAGAATTCTCAGTCTTATGTTTGTGAAAACCACTTGCTCTGTGTATTGCACAGTGTATTTCTGTCTCATTTAGCATATAGTTTCAGAGGATCATTTGCACTGTGATACATTTCTGTCTCATGTTGTCATTTCTGAAGATCTTTTGTAACGTTTGTGTTTTGTTGCACATTTTCAATTGACATATCTTTATATTTGTAAATAGTTTCTGAAGATGGTTTTCACTATTTGTTGCACTATTTAATTGTGTTGTTTATGTTCAATGTATAATGTATTTATCTGGAAAAAGTCACTATTGCTTCATTGTCCTTCATTGTTAAGATTTAATAACCCTTTTTCTATTTACTCTCTGGACTTTATTAGACACATCTATACACTCAGAAAATGAAATTTAGGATTACACCTGTTTTTCGCTGAAAAAGGCAGAGGATAATATTATAATAAATGGTTCTGTTACTTGCTTAGGAAAGGTCAGCTGTAGACAAAAAATCACGAGTCTAAAACACTTTAGTACATCTTTTTAATATTTAAAAAAAACTAAACTTTGAGAGGTTCTGTGTGAGTTCACAGTAACTGACTGCATTTTTTATTTTTTTATTTTTTAAATTCTGGTGAATTCGTCAATTCCCAGACAAACTAAATGTAAAATTGGGACTTTACTGAAGCCAGAATGAAAATTACGTTTCTCCTGAATCAATTGATGTGAGGCACTTTATACTGACTGCCAAACTAAATACAGCAGAATCAGGCATCCCAGAAATTGTTGCAGGTCTTTGAGAGTTAATAAAGACCATGTTCTGAAAATGAGTCAAAAATGATAGCTTGATAGAACTTGATGGACACCAGCCACGTGTCTCACATCTTGTGGTTTATGTCCATCTGTTACTGAGAGAAAACAACTTGAAGTCTCATATGGGTTAACTAAAACTGTGTATAGTGTCACTGTCAAAACACTGTACCCTGGAATAATTAAGACCAAGAGCACGCCAGAGATTTAGTCGGTGTTCATCAAATTTACATAGCTTTGTGTCACAAAGATGATGCTCTAGCTGCACTTCATCTCAGCGTCGCCGTGCTGTTTCAAGCATTTCTTTGAGATGTTTTTGACTCATTTTACAAAAAATGTTTAGCAAATGCAAATGATTCTTTATTTTTACTGTAAAACAGTCAAGCAGATCTCAAATCTGACCCAAGTTATAGGCTGCCAGTGATACCAAATGATGGTCTGTCTGGTAGTACTAATCACTGTGAGTATTGATCACTAAAAATGCTGCATTGTGCCTTTAAATGTGTGCTTTATACGCTTTGTGAGAAAACTACCAATGTAACCTGTGTTATTAGGATGGTATTTTTATGTGATAGCTGTTTAGTCTGGGGGCCTTGGCATCCATTTTACATGAATTCACTTATTTATGCAAACATTTTAGTGTACATTTATGTATACTATTCAGGATATGTACTGTCATATAGGAAATTGATGTTTGTTATTACTGTTTTTATATTTCATGTGCGGACCTGCAGCCACACACTGTTTAAGATTGCCTCTCATTTCCCAGATGAAGCTCCAGCACGAATCATTGCAAATAAATGTATTTTTGCAAGTTAGTCAGTGGGCAGGAGTTTGCTTGCAGCCTCTAACTGTGAAGATATGGCATCGGTGCATGGTACAGACGTTTTGTGCGCACAAAAATGATCAACAGGCTGAATAAAACATACCGCAACCAACAAGACTTCTGAAACGTGGAGTTCTCCCACTGAGCGACTTGTGACTGTAAAAACACTGAAGTTATTTCCTACCACAGATCAGGTTCCTGGGAACATGAAGATGAGGTTTGTCAGGACCTCAATCTCTGTTTGGTTTATTAGTGTAAAACGTTAAAAAGAGAAAAGTGAGAGTGACATTAAAAAGGAAAAAGAAGAAAAAAAAGTGTTGCGGACAATTTTAAGTTTGATTTCACATTTGCAGGGTTGTCACACTGAGATCCCAGATCCCTTTTACAATGGAGACCTTGCCAAGAATGATAGCAACACAGAGTTACAACAGTAGAGTCACAGAAAAAGCCCACAAAAAATAATCAGATTAAACGACTGCACACAGACACCCTGGACTCAGTGGATTTCAATTATTCAGTGGCACAATATTCTGAAGTTTAAGCTCAGTCTGTACATCGGTCGATGCAGTGGGTGCTGGAAACCTAAAAACGTTCCTTCCTCAGTTTGGACTTCGAGAACAAAATATCATGAATAAATGTCAAAGGGTGTGATTTCCACATTTAAAGTTAAAAGAGAAGGTAAGTGAACAGGAAGTTTGCCAAGAATGGCTTTCCATTCACTTGTATGTTACACAATGATGAGAATGATGAGAGAACCACAGTGAGCAGAGGCATTCATATATAGCACATCTCCATAATCAATCACGGGCAAGAAGGTAGACTCCACCATGTTCCAAATCTTGCGTGTTTCTATAGTAAATCCTTATCATAGTTAGATTTTCGAGGGAAGACGCAGACCACGGTCTCCTTGAGTCACTCTGATATACTTACAATTATTGATGTTGATTATCTGATTGGGGAGAAATGATGTCCGCAGTACTTTCTGTAATTCTGGCTCCTGGAGGATAGAATATGCACAAGCAAACAATGAAGCAGCAGAGTTGTCCTTAAATACTGCTTGTGTTGACTTAAACTGAATCCATTGTCACCACTGTCTATCAAACAAAGTCAGAAGTTCAGTATGGAGGCCTTGTGCTGTTGTCCTCCACTGATAGATGTCTTTCTATCAAACTTTCCCTCCTAAAAGGCAGGAAAATCAAACCTCTCTCTATCCCTACAGCGTTCCCACTAAAAGCTTTCCCCCAGAAAAAAAAACATAGAGTCCACCTTTATTTTTCTTTATAAATCCGTGTTGTGGATGCTTATCGCAGAGGTGCACACTATATCTGCTGCCTTGCATCCAGCTCAACAACTTGTCTGCTGCCATAGCAACTGCGGAGGAGCACCGAGCAGCGCCGCCTGCTTGTGCAATGGATGTCACTCGTGGCAACGGCCAATCAGAAGTTCCCATCCTTTTGTGCGAGCGGTGTGAAGATGGAGGGATGGAGTGGGTGGGCCCTCGGCATCATGCATCTGCCAGTAATAGGACCCGCGGCTCGTCAGTCTCCGTCACTCTGGCCCGGGATTGGTCGAGGGAGCTTTACTTTCCAATAATATAAACATGTCTACTGCCTGCCTGGCTCAAGGCTTACAAGGGACTATGCAGTTCTACATCAAACTGTATAAAAACTCTCATTATGTATTTGCCTGTGTTGTTGCAGGACTAAATCTTTATCACTGGTAGAGAATATGCACATAGCTGCACGTGCGCGCGTGAGGAAACGAGGATACCCTGCTGCCGCCGCTGCGAGACAGAGAGAGAGAGAGGGGACTCTGCGCGCTTTCATCATTATAATCACCATCCTAAGTACTAGCTCTTAACATTTTGTTTTTCGGTGTTCAGGCGAGAAGTGACAAGAATATAGACCCCTCCTCTGGCAGGGCGGAGCGTGCATTTTCATTTCGTATTTTTGTATTTTTTTTCTATTTTTTTTATTTTTTTTCTCTTCTCTCCCCCTACCCCTGTTCCCTGCTCTGACACGTCTGCACTGAGTGAGTGGCATTGGCACACTGTCAATCGCTCACTACCGCTGCCATCAAACAACATAAAACACACACAGGCAGAGGCTGGAGCTCATAAATTTCAGCAGGGGCAAGATATTTTTTTGCGCATCGCCTTTACACAGCGCTGTGTCCTCATTAATTTCTTCTCGTGCTTGCTTTTTTTTTTTTTTCTCTCCTAAACAGAAAATCTCCCAACTTTTTTTTTTTGTACATTTCCTATTTTTTATAGTCACATTTGGACACCTTGTGCCGCAGATTGTGTGTCTTTTTTAACGCTGTCAGTTGTCGCGTGCATCATTTCTGCACATTTATAGTTGGCAACACCTGCAAGATTTTCCTTTTTTTATATATATTTGTTTACACGTTTCCACATTGGATATTTTTTTGTTGCCGGTGCTTCACGAGGAGGATTTGGACATTTGTTTTTTGTTTTTTTTGTTTTTTTTTTTGGAGAGGAAATGCGCCGGGAATCCCATGAAGAGCGCTAATAAATGAGAGATCACCAAGGAGCGTTTCTGTCTCTACCAGCCGTCAAATCCCAGAGAAAAGACAGATTGGCATGAGGATTCGTGCGGGTTACGATGGACCGTCAATTTTGACAAAGAAGTGTTAAGAAGAAGAACATATTGATGCGTTTTTCTACAAACACGGTCACGCGTTTTGGCACTTTGGACCGCGCGTAAAAAAAAAGAAGAAAAAAAAAAGAAAAACGTGAGGACAGCGAGAACTTGGACACAAGATTTTGCGCTAAAACATCACTGCGAGACATTTTTATTTTGTTTTGTTTTTTATAGAAACGCGTGTGTGCTCCGTGACGGTGAAGAGTCACACATCCGTGCATCACCCAGTTGTCTGCGGCACATGTTGTAGCCGATTTCGTATATGAGTTTTTCAATTTGTGTGGCTCAGTGCACAGACTCTTTAGCGGCTACCATGGACGATCAAGCCCGGATCATGCAGTCGATCGGCGGTGTCAGTCTGGCCGGCCACTCGGTACAAGGAGGCATGGCACTGCCGCCTCCACATGGACACGATGGGACGGACGGGGACGGAAGAAAACAAGACATTGGTGACATTCTCCATCAAATAATGACCATAACTGATCAGAGTCTGGACGAGGCGCAAGCAAAGTTGGTTGATTTATATGTTTTATTAACTTCGCCCCCCCACACCCCTAAAAAAAAACAAAACAAAAAAAACGCTGAACGCATCATTATTGAGATGTGGCCCGCTTAACTTAACTCCCCCATGTGTAACAATAGGCTGGAGTGGCTGTAATGATAATCTTACACCAAGGTGCATTTACTGCCTCGCAAAAGCTTTAACACATGAGAAAGTTGTCACTGAGGGAACAGCAGCGTTTTATTTAAAGTGCCTGTGGTGAAACTGAATGAGCAAAAAGTTTGTGTGCACATGTCCTGTAGTAAAAGCTCATATGTGTGCAATAATCTCTAAAAAATGAAATGAATCACCCTGGTATTAATATAGGGATTAGTTGTCAGTGGGCATTGTGTTTATAATGACGCACTGTATTAGTCTAAACATGTGAAGAGATATTTTATTTGGTTGATTTCATACTTTGACTGCTGTAAACCTGTAAAGGACTCCTGAGAGAGAGACATGTGTGTGTTGGGACACAGTGACAACTCAGCGTAACATCTCAGAATCCTTGTCCTTGTCAGTATCTAGCATGTGATTTATCAGTGAATTTATTTCAGTATTATTTCTTGTCTTATACTGAAACAGGAAACATGGACTGAACTGTCACAGAATGAAACCAGCACTCTTCAGCGTTCTCTGTGAAATCAAAGAAAAGACAGGTAAGATCTTTGTGTAAATTAAACTGATTCCAGTACGAACTCAAAGGCAAATAACAAGCAGCAGCACACAGACATTTTATGTACCTCCCGGTGACCCGATGGCAGCCTGTATCCAGGTTACAGGGGACCTCTTGCCCAAATGAATCAATCACCTCTTCTTCTTTTTTTTCTTCTTTTTTTTTTAAATATGTCATTGTGACACACAGAGACAGACAGACAGAGGCAGA
>CAEMYA010000002.1:1570987-1585428 GCA_903131615.1 Diplodus sargus | reverse complement strand
AAAAGATCAGTGCGGTGTGTCAGTGGTCGACCACAAGCTGGGTTCTCCGGGGTTAATGGTGATTTATCTCATTCCTAATTCATGAGATCCTCCTGGTCTGTGTTAGGTGGATCAATAAAGCTGTGTTTCCTTTTTGAATTCAGTGTCTACAATTAGATTTGCAACCTAGAACACAATTAGGAGTAAGACATGAATGCGTGTTTTTATCACTTGTGGCAAGTGGATGTGCACCCCCAAAAGATATCAATCTGTTTATGAGGTAAAAAGATTTGTGTGAAAAAGATGAGTTGTGACTAGACGTGGACCCTAGTTAACCTTTTTAATTGCTATCTGCTTTCTTTCATTCATTCGTCGGGGCAGAGGCAAACAGAAGACGTTAGCTGCATTAACGGTGCGCGCCACTATTAAAGGGAGAGAGGTCTTTGTTTTCTGCTAACGGTGGCATGCATGCGCTGTGCTAAACTCCGCGATCAATGGCAGAGAGGCTGCTATCACAGCACTCGGAGCAGGCGTAGCTCAGGGGGGAGGGAAGGGGGGTCCCTGGTGGTTCATTTTGATTGGAGCGCAGAGTTTTGTGTTGAAAGGCGAGGGAGAGACAGGCTGTTGGAAGCAAATCCCCCCGGATCAGTTAGAGCTTTGCAACAAAAACACCTTGATATTCCTGGGAACATTTGCTTAGGAAAAAAAGAATGAATTTAAATAAACGGGCAACGAGAGAGCGAGATGATCTAAAGCGTTTCTGAGGGTTTGTGTGTTCAGAGAAAGCTTGTGTATCTCAAGCTTAGAATTAATTTTAAAAAACCACATTTGAAATCACAGCAAACCGCTGCGGTGTTAGAGGGGGAAATCAATGTAACTGTATTTTGTCGATATGTTGTTCCATACTTTTCTAAAGAGATGCTCCAAACGAAAGGATATATGTCTTGGAAGATGTTGTTATCATACTGTAGCTTGACTACACTGAGGCAGTGTGTGTGTCTGTGGCAGCGGAGAGCCTTTACGAGCTAACCAATCTGTTATGGGCGGCAGGGAGGATGTGCTGCTTGAGATGGAGGGAGTGTTGAATGGATTATTAGTCCAAGTCCCCCCCCATAGCAGGTCACATGTAAAGGCTTAGATGCATCATGAACATGTGCATACACACACACACACACACACATAGAACGACCACAAGCGCACACACCCATGTACACAAACACGATGTGCATGAGGGACACGCGTTCAGGAAAACATGCAGGGGCACAGACGTGTGCATGCATGCATATATCCAGTGCATGAGCGCCAATGGCTGGCAGAGCATCTTCTTTTTGACACCTGCAACTAGTTGCAATACATCACTGTCAGGATCGCTTTCTCCACCTATCCGCATTTGTGCGTTAGTTATCCGCGGAGGCCTTCGTCAAAAAGTTGAGCAGTCTTGACATCCGCTCCCTAGTGGGAAGAGAAAAGGTGAAGTTGTGCTGGGAGGTGCCACGGCGGGTGTCTTTGCCGGCTGTACTCTCCGTACCCAACAGCATCCTAATGACAAATGAAGTGGGAGATGATGGTTCAACATACAAATATTATGCCGCAATTAATTCTGTAATTGACACGTGGAGGGAAATTCAGAGCGGCCAAAGCAAGTATCTGTTTGTGTTTCTAGTAGAATCAGGCTGATAACTGCACTGTGCATGTGCTGTGCTTAAGGCACGAGGGCCTCGGGGTGACGCAACGAAAAGCCAGGTACTTTGTTTAGTCAATGTATGTGCTTATGTAATTGACATAGAGAGTAGCTGTTGAGGAGGAAGTGAGGGCACGACGCCTCCTGTGTGAGCTCACTGAGGAGATGAGGAGAGTCTGCCAGTGGCACTGCTAGTGGCGAGCACCAACAGCTCCGGCCACGACAGAAGAGAGGAGGTGGGGAGTAAAAAGGGGGGAAAGGCGGAGGGGGGGTCAGTGTCTGAACTGGCTGATGGGAGCCAGAACATGAAACAATGCCGGGGGAACGTCTGGTGGGTTCGCTGCACAGAATTACAAGCGAGGGAGCAGGCCTGCTGAGGCAATTACAGCTTAATGGGGTCATTTGGAAGGCAATTGCCAGGGGTTAATGTAGTATGGAGAGATGAGGTGAGATTGAAGTGAAATTTTTGGCTAGAAAATGTGTTCAAATGAAAAGGGAGCAGGCAGACAAGTTGTGCTCTGATGGGGTGGGAGGTTGATTGGGGGAACTGGAATGCAGGCTTCCACTGCCACACAGACGGACGCGAGGCCTGGATGCTCACTCGTATGTACGCCGCTGCAGGAAAATGCACGTGAGCGTGTTCACACAGGTGCTTTTACACTCTTTCACCTCTCTACTCCTTTGACCAAGCCCTAACAAGAGCTCCACTGTTCCACGCGTCCTGCTGAACTCTGTCTGTTTTACTCACAGACGTGCCCGGCGGTGTTTTTTTTTCTTTTGTCCTGACTCACCTGCGATATCATTTCCTGCATTGGGAACATCCGCTAGCAGGACGCCAAATAGGAAGCAAAGCTGTTTTCTTTTTTTAAGAGATACAGCGAAAGACGCGTCAGGGAAAACTACAGGAGGCACCTTAGAGAACGAGGATAAAAAGGATCATTATGCGTTGTTACGTTAGCCAGTTCATTACCTTAATTGCCCGACATAATCCGTTGTTGGAGTGGTGCGGTGGAGCTTTAGGAAGGAGTCTTTGCCAGGACCTCCTAGCACAGGTCTCATCTCCCTGATCCCCTGATCTGTATCAAGCAGACCGATCGTGCTAAACTTTGATCAAAGCCAAACTTATTTAAGGTCAGCCATGTGAAATCCCCTGGGAGCCGGCGTGTTCGCCGAAGCGGACTGCAGTATAGGAAGTAGTACAGCACTGTGCCTTGCTGCTGCTGCCTGTGACCGTGCTGGATCACTGGACAGCAATAGCATTATCATCAGCCCTTTCAAGTCTTCAGCATTTTTTCGCGATTATGCTCAACAGTGGAACTTAACATCATCCATGGGTGGAGATTCCTTGAGAGTTTGCTCTCTCTCTCTCTCTTACCCCTCTCTGTCTGTCTTTCTCTCCCTCTCCCTCTCTTGCTTTCTGTCATCTCTGTGAAGTCTACGCCCCCCTCCCCTTCCCCTCTACACAGGGTTTTGGCCAAGAGCCGGCCACTTCACTGAGGCAGATTTTCCCAGGCTCCCCAAAGGCTATTTTACCAGGATTCCCATTAGGTCTTTACCCATTACCAATGTTCCAAATCATTTACAGAAGAATCTATTTACTTTATGTGGTAATGGATTCATTTGACATGGCTTGCTCTGAAGAATCTCAGCATTTAACATTCACTCTACCCCAATTGAAACTCTTGCTCTGTTTTCCATTTATTTTTTTTATCTGTTACAGCACCGATTGTCCCATCTATGCCTTCAAAATGTCCTCGCGTTATGCTCTCCATCACAGTGCAACATTGCACAATGTAGAGGTGCTGGAGCATTGTGTCAGTGCTGCAGGAAAAACAAGCGTGATGCAACTGTGTTGTCATTTAAGAGTGACAAATAGACAGTGGCAGACCATCAGAAAGGGGGAGAGAGTGGAATGGTGTCGCTGACAAATTGCTATGACCTTTGGGTCCTCTGGCCTCCAGAGTGCAAGGCACATACAGTGTTTACCTCAGGTCAGCAGCAGTGTGAACATGCTAGTCCCCCATGGAGGAAAGCCCGGCCCATTGCGCTCATCACGTTTGAATCATCAAAATCAATTATCAGATAACCTTCAGTCAGATTGGATGCATGCGTCTGGGATAAGATAAAACGTGGGCTGCAGAGTCTGTATGTCTTTTTACATTTTAAAATACTATTAGTCGGCCATTCTAAATCATACTTAATTCATAAACGGTCCATAAAGCAAAGCCGTTAACAACAGCAAAAAACAAGCACCGCGCCTCGAGCTACTGCACACTTCTCCGTCCTCGATTCCATGTCACCAAAGCATCCCATCAAAGCCTGCCTCCTTCCTGTTGTAAGGTAGGGGAAAAAAAAAAAATCAATGCCGCAATCTTTTCTTTTTGCCTCCTCCAATCCGTAATTGAAATGGAAAATCAAATGAACGGCAAGCAGATAATTGTTTTATCAATATTCCCTGCCTGCCCTACAAGGGTCAGTGCAGAATGATCATGAGTCGGGGATATGACGAGGACAAAATGTGAAATTGAACAGCTAGGAGGCAATAAATCAGCCTTGACAACTAAGAGTGACCAGCATGTAGCTGCGGCAGGCAGCTCTCCCTTCAGAATTTGTCCTAAAGCTGTCTACACTAAATGGGGAATATTCATCTCATTATTGTTGCACTTAATATTGCTATCAAATATTATTCTTAGAGTCCAGACGGGAAGTCAAGGTCACTCCTGCTATTATTGTTGTCATTGTTAGTGTGTGATATTGAGAGTATAATAGAGGGCAAAGCCAGATGGTCTGCTGGGCTTATGAAGAGGCAAAGAATAAATTTAGTCATTTGTTAGAGTTGAGGACAGAGGCGGTTTGCTGTTTTGACATGTACGTGACTATTACTGCCGCTTAGGACATTTTGAAAACCAACAAAATTTGGTACAAAAACATTCAGCATCAATGGCCACATCACTGTCACCATCAGTCGTTTCTTAAAGTTGGCTAGTTGATGCAGTTGTCGAGCTTCACCGTCAAAATGTTGGTGGAACTGCGGTGCACTTGCTCGAGTTGGACAATGAATAAAAACAAATATTGAAAAATAATTGTGTAAGAAGGGCTGCAACTAAGATCATTATTTATTTCCAGTGAATACTATGATGACCAATAAATGTTCCTGTGAACTTGGACGGGTTTAGACCTAAGTCAAGTCTCAGTTTGTATGTATCTCATATGTAACATTCTTTACATAATTTGATCTCACATAACTACAAATAAAAAGGACGAAGGATCTTTTTTATTATGCATTAATGCCCATTAGTTTCTTGACTTGCCACAAAATTCTGAGAAAACTGAAAACTCCAATTCCAATTCTTTATTTTTCTGAACCACCAGTCCAAATGCTGCCACCCATCTGATATCACCATGTTGGTATTGTTCCTGGAACATCGTGATTAATGTTGCTCCATGACCAACATTGTATCAGACCAATCAGGTCTTCGTCATGTCGCAGCTTAGCAACTCAGGATAAGAGTTGCACAATGGAGAGGTTATCCTTTCAAATACATGTAAACAATGTGAAAAGGTCTGTTTTGAGTCAGACTATGTTTCCTGAACTTAACCAAACAGTGACAGATGTGAAAAGAAATGGATAATAAGAAATAATAAGGGAATCTAGTCCAAATAATATATAGTTGTAATAATTATTTTCAAGTGTTAATTGTTGACACCTGAATGGTCCTAATGCTTACAACTGCATCATAGCGTGGTTTTAACAATTTATTAAAGTTTGTATTATTTTCAAAAATACCAACTAGTGTCAAAACTACAAAAAAATATTCACATCACGGAGATAAAAGGCAATGAAAATCAGAAAATCCTCCAAGTCTACAGCTGGAGCTCACTAATGTTTCGCCTTTAAGCTTAAAACATAATTTATGCTTAAAAAAATTCTAATTGATTAATGGCTAATTGTCTCAACTCTACAATAACGCACACAATCTTATTTTGCCTCCCCTCCATTATATGTCTTTAAATAAACCCATCGTGCCAGCATTCTAAGTCTTGTAAAAACTGCAGATAAAACTGTTGCCAGAAAATCGACATCCTAAATCATGTGACGTCCCTTCCCATCTGGCTCATCCAGTTGCAAGGCATTGACAAAAATATGAAATTGATTTGGTTGAAGGGTGTTAAAGAGCCGACAGGAGAATGTCACAAACAATGAATGGTCACAGCTTGGAGGAAAATCAATGACAGAGGTTGAAGCCAGTCTCGAGTGCTACTTGGCAGCGTTACACTCTTCCTGGAAAAGAGCTGTCTTCTGGCCTGTCTGATCAAAAGGAAAACTTGATAGGTTTAATGAAGGAGGCTACGACCAAACTGACAAATGAAATATAGACATTGCAGAGATTGTTTGACTTCAGTGTAGGTGGCAGCTTAATGCACTGTTTGAAATTCATTTTTAATCCGCCGCTCTCCTTCTATAGCCATGATTCATTTGTGTATGCAGGACTGTAATGCAGTGACTCCCTGGTAGCTTGTAGGGCAATAGTTGTCACCTTGTAAAGCCTTTATGTACTATATCATTATACTGTTTGCAGTACAATTTAATATTTTGCAGATATGTAACTGAATTGCCTCATAAATCACGCTGGCCTAGAGTCAACAGATGAGAAAAAAAATGTCTATTTTACACAAGTAATGTTAATTTTACTGCACAGATTACGATCCTTGGAAGTAGTGGAAAAAAAATGAATTGGCAGAGTGTCTTTCAAGTGGACAAAGTGATGAAAATCCCCCCTACTTTGTTGGGATTGCAGTTGTAAGCTTTGCACCATATGCTACTTTCCTCTTTAGCTGGGATTATGCCATCATTATTGCTGATAAAAGCTGTTTACTGCCTTGGCTCCAAATCGATGCTCGGGGCGCTCTGAAACTGGCATTCCCTCTCCAGAAGAGTTCATTCCATGCCAGCTGCTCAGGATTCAACCCCCTTTGTTTAAGATTTCACAGTTTTTGTAATGTTTATTTTCCATTTAGTTTCTGCCCCCCCTTTCCCCTCACACATGAGGTTTTTCTTGCATTAGCATATGTTTGCAACAATTTGACATTCACATTTGATTTGCTTACAGCAGATTGAAGGCGTCTGAGACATGGTTATACAATACTCGAGGAGCTACTGGGCTGGTTTAACACAACAGACACTGTAAAACACAAATAATAAGGCCTGTTTGAGGAGAAGTCTTTGGTCCTAAAATGAAATCATGGCATTGAAAAGGCTCTGAATTCGGAGCAACACCCCAAAGGCTCCCTCCTCTCTGTGTTACCAATCAATGGCATAATCAGTCAATGCAGATTCAGCCCGACAGCTGTGTTAAGATAACAACTGGTTCTCATGACTATGGCGGCCCCGATGACCTTGTGTGCCTCAAATTAATAACGTAAAATCAACACAAGACAACCACCCCCCGGTTCCCATGCAGACAATGATGAACTACCTTTTTGCCTTACCATCAAAGGCCACTCAGACTAAACCATGTTTCAAGGCACAGACCATAATGTCACTTTTTTTTTTTTCAACATAGGCTCTATGTCCCTTAAATAATGTCTCTCACTCTTCCTCTACAGCTCCCTAGTACCCAGGGAAATCATACTGATCAATATTTCCCATTTTAGAGGAACCGCAGCAAACATTCACACAGGATTTACTGTAGCCCTCCGTTAGGCTTTAATCAAGCTATAATTTAGATCCAACAAACAAAAGGTTTTGTTGAAAATAACTGGAAAGTCTATTTGCAATTTTACGGATTTTATATGGTTTATTGTCTTAGCCCCCCCTTCACAGATGATGTTTTATCGTATTTTCCTTCTATCTATCTATCTATCTATCTATCTATCTATCTATCTATCTATCTTTTTTACATTTACTTATTTTCCAGAAACTGAGCGTGTTGGTGTTCATGCATGTGCTTGCATGCATTCATAATGTCTTCACAGGGCATAAATCAGAACATGCTATCTCAGTACTTCTTTATATTGGTCAAGGGCCATTGAGCAAAACAGCTTAATGCGCCCTTAACCATTTCAGTCGTGGCAGGAAGTGGAAAGAGTGCTGACTGGCTGACACGGGGGCCGCCACCCTCTGCAGTGTGTTTTTGTTTAATAAAGTGTTTGTTAAAACAGAGCGGATGGAAATGAGACGGAGGGATTTATTTTGTTTAGCGAGCTAGCTGTTGTAGCTTGCTAGCTTACTTCTACACACACAGTGTTGTAAAAACACAGACTTTGGATACATTCTAGGCATAACACAACCAGCTAATTTCATGTTGATACATATGACAACATTACAGCGCTTCGCTTATTTCATATCAAGGGGTTAAGGGAAAGGCTAGTCTTTTACTCGCCAACCATCCGCTGTTTTGAAATCAATGTTCAATGTCGTGACCTTCAAAAATATGAAACAACCTTAAAAAAAGAGAGAACACGATGATAAATGAAGTGTTTATCTGCTCCTCTAATGCCAAGGTTTTGGCAGTTGATATTCCTTCCATACCTCTTGGGTATTGTGTAGCAGCTCCTCGTTCATGCATGACTGTCGGCACACAAACTCAAGCTTAACCAAGAGCTCCCAAAGGTTTGGGGAGCTCTGACAGGATGTGGGGGACTCTGTGGACCTGGGGCAAATCCATAATGAACATACACTCACAATTTATTGGGAAATATACATGCAGGATATGGTGGTATGCACAAGTAAAGAGGTGTGAGGAATGAGGTGCACGATTGCAGCTTTTCCTTAAATGTAGCTACTACACCGAGTTTTTAACTGACTATGAAACGGTCAGAATTTAATCCTGATCCCTCGATATGACCTACGTAAGCAAATGAGACGATCAGCACAAAGGAAATATGAATAATTTAATAACGAGCAAATGAATCTGTTATGTATGCTACATGTTGGCTAACCTATCCCGACACTATATTATTAGTTTTACATAGTTGCAAATAAATACATTGCTTATTGTTGTGCATCCTACAAATAGTTGTGCTTTTTAAAAAAAGAATATTGAAAAATACTGTACAGACCCGAGACAACATGAGGTACTTTTTTGTCCCCAGGGGCCGCCAGAATCAACAAAACATTTTTTTTTCCCGCAGGTGCTTTAAGTCGCAAGGAATTTCTGCGTGCACTTGCGTTATTAGCTTGTGAAGTCTCGACAAACAGCTATTAAGACACCTGGCTCGGTGATATCTACTTGAACTTGATGCTAACTGGATGACCAGAGCTCAGACTGTTGTTGGTTCTCCATGGCAGGTGGTGACACAACATGTGTGGTCCCGTCACAGGTGTGTGCAATTAGCCTGACAGCTAGTCTTAGATTGCCTTGAAATAATGCCTTCAACTGTTTACGCGACTGTGTCCGTGTGCGTGCGTGTGCTAGGGGTCTGCTGCGTACTGGTTAACAGCAAATATAAACCGCCGCACATACACAAGATCCTTATACAGAGCGCTGTGGCGCGGCAGTGCTGTGTGACGTTCAACAGCACACGGTGTAGAACCAAACTGTCTGGTTGTTGTTGCGAGCTGGGAGAATCTGTGTGTCATTTATTCAGCCTGCTGTAATGGGGAATGGACTTGGAGGAGAAGAGAGGGTAATGTATTGGAAAATATCCCTTTCAGCACCTCAGCATTACTTGTCATAGGTCAGGCTTAAAACGTAGCTTGATACAGTTATTAACTCTAATCCGGGCATAAACACAAATCCTCAAGCACCAGCCCAATTAATAATTTGCATAATTAACATGCATTTTAAATAGAGGCTGGTCTTGTCGTTGCCAAAGCAGGGATGGGGGTAATTAGGGCTAACGGAGCAGTGCCTAGGGCCCATGCCTGCGGACGTGCTGCAGTCGTTTCCAGCGAGGGGATTGACAACTGCAAGACAAGCTCTCTCGGCTCAGAGCGAAACCCCCTTTGACAGAATTAATAGTTGACAAACTGCTCCTAAAGCCCTGGCATTGTTTCTGTCAGTTGTTTGGTTTGATGTCACTGTTAGACATTATAAATCAATAGTGTCAGGATTTAGTAATGTTTATCGCCATCCATGGTTTATTATTTCATGTGACTGTCATGGACAAATAGTATTTATCATAGCTGTCTATAAATTACTGCAGACAGACTGTTGGTTTACCCAAACCCGCTCTGCTCTTACAGGGCCCATTCCAACGTCCACTTACATATTTAGAGTAATTTATTTTCTCAGCCGTAGGCCCACATTAACCCTCTGCTTTCTCGCGCTCCTCTGAGACTTATTGTGGCTTGATTGCCGCGCCTCCGCTGACACATTAACACATCAAAAAAGCTGATCAAAGCTCGTTCGGAGCAGCTTGTCGCGTCTATTTCCAGGACATATTTTATCTGTGAATTTGTTTACGGAAGGTGTTAAAATTCCGACTAACAAAAATGACAGCCAGTTCTTTTCATGTTCTAACCGTGTGAATGGAGACTATGCAGCCGGTATATTCAGAAAATAAGTCATTCACAAGTGTCGCGGTGAGAGAGTCCAGTCCCGCTCCATCAGTGTCACGCTTTTTGCGTAACAAATTTACAACGCATTCACTCAACCAGCCGGCTTTCAAAGTAACAAAATGGTCTTAACCTTTGCATCAGTGCCACACTCATCAAAAACAATTAGAATCATCATTTTTAATGAGATGATTGATTAGTCAGCTCTCGCAAACACTTTGTCAACACGGAGCAGCAGCACAATCGCTGCATTCGGTGATTGATGCTATCAGGTAACATTACTTACATTAACACATGGATTTGTCTTGTTTACATTCTCCATCATAATGAATACGTAACAATGAGACGTTATTGACCAATGTGCTGTGTGTTCGGCGGGCGCCGTTCGTGTGTATTGATGAGTTTCGAGCTCGCTTTTGAAACTGAACATTAACACGTATGACTCCTGTGATAATCCGGTTTAATTTTGTGTAAAACTGTCTTTGATATCTTTTCTAAAGGATTTCGGGGGAAACTTGAATGCGAAAAGAGAGGGTAAGCTGAGCTGAAGCGGCGGTATTGATCAGCTGTGCCATGGATTATAAGGTCCACTTTCAGCAGGGAGGTCATTAGTTACTCCTGTGTGCTAATTCATCCCTGGGTTGAGGCGTATCCGTTAGAATGCTAATTCACTACTATGATCTGACAGCTGGGGTAAAGAAAGGGGCAAGCAGGCTGCTGCAGAGAGAGGAGAGGAGGGGGCTGCAACGGCCTACTGCTCTGGTCTTGTGTTTGGGTAAAGAGGAGGACTTCTGTACATGGGATGTGGCGGACTGTGCACAGAGAAAGGGGTGCGGAGCTGACCCCTGCTGTCTTTGCCCCCCAGCACTAATGATGTAAAAGAAAGATGACATTTGGTGTCCACATTTAACTTGCATTTGCAGTCCACTTGAGAGGTCCAGTATGCGTGACCTACCTTGATTAAGCCCGGGGCTTCCTAGGACTGTACCCTTTAGACTGAAACAAAAAGTGGAAGCTCACAGGAGAAAGCTGAGCCTGTATAATTGGGCCAAGTAGAGCTGCGGGAGGCAGCCAGTCTCCGCTTTGCCTTTTGTATATTCATGACCCCCTCGACTTGATTGATGGAAGGATAGCATTTGGTGACACTGTCATTTGCAAGTTGAAAAGGTAGTGCAGTGGCTGGAGCGGCGCTGTGGCTGTGCCTTGGAAGGGGCATCGAGAGGAGGCTCATTTCTATGCTGATGATATCCAGCCCCCTCTCATTTTCTTTGTCTCCGTTAGAAGGACATCTGCTGACAACACAGAGTTTAAAAAGAAGCAAGTAGAAAATGAAAAGGGGGGGAAAGAAACATGCATCTGTGTGTTTGCATGTGAAAAGCGGGTGAGGCGCGATTTTAATCAGGGCAGAAGTTTGCTATTTGATATCTGCATAAATGTGTCTTCCATTTCAGTGAAATGGGGCATTCTGAAGCAGATGGCTTAAGAAACATATTATATAGTAATGGGAAGACTCACACACACTGGGTTTGATGTTTTGGCTTTGAACTTGTGTTATTTTACCTGTCAACAGAGCTAATCACAGCACATTAAGAACCGGTAGCTTTGATTTAGACAGATTGAAATCACACCAGTATTTTTTTCTTCCCAGTAGCTACTGTTCTCTACCCATAGCTCCATATAAAGCCCCTTTAAAGTTCTTTCTATTGTATTGTTATCAGGACTATCATTCTTTTAGATGAATTCATTGAATATTTGTATTCCTCTTCTTCTTCTTCTTATTATTATTATTATTATCATTATTATTATTATTTTTAGGTTATAGTCATCTTTAGGTCCCTGTTATAACGCCTGATCATATGATAATCTTAAAATATCTTCAATGCAAGTGTCAGTTTTTTTCCTTCAAACGATGCTACAATAAATTGATGTTATGGTGTCCAAATTAGGGCTGTGACTAACTGATAATCTGCAGTTTAATCGATGAGGAAAATTATTGTCAAGATTAGTTGTTTCCTCTATAAAATGTCAAACCAGCAGTCTGAGTCGCAGAGAGTCTTCATACACTATGTAATGACAAACAAAAGCCTGTTAACTACAAGCAAACAAGCAAACATTTGATATTTTTGCTTGACAAGTGACCGAAACAATTGATCCAAATCACTGGCAAATAATTTGCTTTCAGTCCACTAACTGATTAATCGACAAATTGTTACAGCTCTAATCCAAGAGAATGAGAGTTCCTAACTCTGGAGTCTGCTGTAAAGCAACTGGTAACTGTTATTTCAGAGCATGCAGTCTTCTACCAGTAATTGCACACTATGAATTTTTAAATATATATTTTGTGTTTGATTTGATATCACCCTGTTTGACTAAAGTAGCTGCAGATCTGATGGAAATACAGAACCATACATCCTCATTTAATCCAGAATGGAAACACTCGTGTAGCTGACAACTTGGTCTTGAAATAGGAACTGTGACATTTGACATCCAACGGCAAATGAGACTTTCAAAGGCAGACCATGCAACGATGTCTTAAGCTGTCCAAATATTTTTCAAGCTGTACTGCGCTCTGAATGTGTAAAGAAGGACGAGTGCTGGTGACAGAAATATCAGTTTCCTAGAGACACTTCTGCAATCCCCTCAGCACTACAACCCACACTTATCAGAGCCACAATTTATAGCTGCGGTGTGAAGTGTTCGCCTGCAACTCCCATCTTTGTATTTACACCAATTAGCACATAAACTCTAATTACCGAGATCAAGGCAGCCGGGAGTCCATAAATGCAAAGCGACACGGAGAACCAAGTCAGCTGACAGAGAGGGAAGGTGACAATAAATAGAAAAGTATCAATTAGGCATCAATGACACGATGATGCATGTGCGTGCTGGGAGGTGTCACGCAGGGGGAGGTGGGAGTGTGAAATGTGCGGGGGCAGCAGGGTCCTCGGAAAGTTGCGCAGGCTGTGGGGTCTTGTAACTCACAAGCTGACACACACCGCGGTGACACGTCGACTGTACAACACGCTTCCATATTAACACCACGGCGCAATCACGCACTTCTCTTGTGTCTCAGTGAAAAGTAGTATTTATCACAGCACTGCGCCGGTAATAAGGTAACAATTAAGACGCGCTAATTTAAGGGGCACGCTGCAAAGTCGAAAGGTATGAAAGTTAATTCTAAATAAGCAGACATTTTAGAAAAAGGGTCATTAAAGAAGCAATCATAATTGGACGGATCTGACAGGTTAAACTTGTGTTTAATTATAAAGTCGAGAAACTCAATCACAGCTGGAGGAAATAGAAGCTCCCTATAATGACCTAAAATGGATCACAGACCACACCTGAACCTCAGGTTAGTCCCAATAAATTGAACTTGATCAAAGACTATAGCAGTAAAAAAAAGTGCGGCTCCGCACATTAATCTAACAAACACATAAAACGGGACCGACTCGGCTCTATAAATTAAACTCCGGCTGCAATAATGCTGATCAGGGGAAATTCTGCCAGCATTGGCTCAAGCCGCCTCTGTATGTCTCAAGTCTTGTTATCCCCTTGTCTTCGTGTGGAATGGTGTTATCTGTTCCCCTCTCCTTGTGCAGAGTTTTTTTTTTTCTTTTTTTTCTTGCAGGATGGCCCAATGATGGATTTACAAAGAGGCTGTTTACAAGAGAGTGTAGAGCATTAAAGAGCTGCCAGAAGGTCCATTAACATAAATGTTTAAATCAGACCCACAAACTTATGCACCCAAAATGAAGATGTTTCCTGCATTAATCTGCCACAGCTGCCTTTGGTCCAACAATTAGTCCCCTCTCGTTTCCATCCACCACCCGCTCAGTGACCAATGTTTAGAGAAACAAAGACACTGATTAGCAGATATGTCACTGCTGAGGCAGCAGCTTCCCGAGCATTCGGAGAATAATTGTCAGTCTCGTGTGCTAGGAAGGAGTTTGTGATGTTACTGTGAGGTGTTGCAGGCCCGACTTGGAGCACCAGACAGTTTACTTCTTCTTTTTTTTCTCTCTCTATCAACACATGGCTCCACCGCTGATTTAAAGCCTTGTAAAAATGTCTCATTTTAAATACTGTTTGCATGCGGCCCCTGGAAGACATTTCATACTCAGCAGATTTACATTACAGCCATTATTATGATTTTATGATGCTCGAGCCTTAAAGGCTGTTTCCCCAAAAATGCTTGGGAATCGTATTGGCGAGTGTAAATATTTGCCAACTTTATGTCAGATCCTCTTTCCCACCGAAAGCAGAAAGGTCCCAGACTCAGAC